>WNGS01073929.1:0-2500 GCA_020271785.1 Procambarus virginalis | reverse complement strand
ATGACTGCCCGCTGGGGCTGCTCGGAGGTAGGGGGTGGGTGGGTTACCTTTGACAACCGCCGGCTTCCTGCTCCCGTTTATGCCACTAGAGCTGTTGGCCTTCAGGTAAATTCAGGCAAACCCATAGCCACATAATTTCTGATATTTCTTCGCTTTCCTTTGGCCGCCTTGAGGCCTAATGTGGGAGCTGCTTCACCTTATTGGTCCAAGGTGAGGTCCAAGGTCCAAGTCAAGGTCCCCTCCACCCCCCCACCCCCCCCTCACCCCACAACCCCCCCCCCCCCCCCCACCCCCCCACCAACTATGTCATCGTACAGTTTAGGTTTAAGATAAAATGGGTGTTGTTTTTTCACAATTATTTTATTCATAAATTACACATTAAGACTAGAAAGCTAAAATTCTTCAGATGTGGAGCTCTTGTTGCGTGTGCGTGTGTGTGTGTGTGTGGTGTGTGTGTGGTGTGTGTGTGTGTGTGTGTGTGTGTGTGTGTGTGTGTGGTGTGTGTGTGTGTGTCATTTTCCACCTTGGAAAGACATTTCAATTTGAACCACTTAAACATATTAATGAATATTTAATTCTATACTTAAATACTTTACAAATAACCTGCTACTTATTTAAGCAAGACGCTCCAGAGTTTGTGAGAGAGTGAGCTATTGACAGAGAGAGTTAGTGAGAGAGATAGAGAGAGAGAGAGAGAGAGAGAGAGAGAGAGTGAGGAGAGAGAGAGAGACGAGAGAGAGAGGAGAGAGATGAGAGAGGAGAGAGAGAGAGATACATTATGAGAGCTAGTAAGGAAGAGAGAGAGTGAGAGAAAGTGTGTTAGCGACAGACAGACAGACAGACAGACAGACAGCAGACAGACAGACAGACAGACAGACAGACAGACAGACAGACAGACAAGCTGGCTGATGACAGATATTGACAGTCTCAAGAGATTCATCCCTCCAACGAGTGTAAGAGAACATGAGACATTGACAAGATATGATTAATATACACTTCACTCTAAACATCTGCAGCAGGTGTGGACACATGTTTAAATATATGTAGCAGGTGTGGACATGTTTAAATATATGTAGCAGGTGTGGACATGTTTAAATATATGTAGCAGGTGTGGACACATGGCTAAACATCGGCAGCAGATGTGGACACATGTTTAAATATATGTAGCAGGTGTGGCACACATAGCTAAACATCTGCAGCAGGTGGCACACATGTCTAAATCCTATTTGCATACAGTTCTACATTCAAATTCTAATTCTATTTAGTATTTACATATTTGTTTGGGCGGACGACAAGGAAAACAGATTAAAGTTACTGCAAATCAGAAGCTCATTCTAGTTAGGTCTAGCTACCACTAGTTGGTGGTAGTTAGGTCTAACTACCACTAGGTAGCGGTAGTTAGGTCTAACTACCACTAGGTAGCGGTAGTTAGGTCTAACTACCACTAGGTAGCGGTAGTTAGGTCTAACTACCACTAGGTAGCGGTAGTTAGGTCTAACTACCACTAGGTAGCGGTAGTTAGGTCTAACTACCACTAGGTAGCGGTAGTTAGGTCTAACTACCACTAGGTAGCGGTAGTTAGGTCTAACTACCACTAGGTAGCGGTAGTTAGGTCTAACTAACGCTAGGTAATGTGAGCTTCTTGAGTGCAGGTGTGTGTGGGACTCGTGGTCATATCTACATCTTTAGGTGTGTGGAAGAGGCTAAGTCAAGAGTATATCTGAAGTGGGAAATGACAAAGTTCTCAACATGAGATCTTCAGTATAACACAGTTTGGTGTGTGGGCGTGGCAGTGGAGGGTCCTGGGGATGGGGGGGGGGAGGTGGTAGATTCACGAAGCAGTTTACGCAAGCACTTACGAACGTGTACATCTTTCTTCATCTTTTGACGGCTTTGGTTACATTTATTAAACAGTTTAACAAGCATGAAAACTTGCCAATCAACTGTTGTTATTGTTATAAACAGCCTCCTGGTGCTTCGGAGCTCATAACTATTTCATAATTAAAAACAAAGCCGCCAAAGATTGAGAAAAAGATGTACAGGTCGAGGCGATGAGTCACAATAACGTGGCTAAAGTATGTTGACCAGACCACAACTAGAAGGTGAAGGGACGACGAGTTTCGGTCCGTCTGGACCAATTCTCAAGTCGATTGAATGGACTATTCTCACAATCGACTTGAGAATGGTCCAGGACTGACCGAAACGTCGTCGTCCCTTCACCTTCTAGTGCTGCGGCTGATCAACATGTACAGGTTCCTAAGTGCTTGCTTAACTACTCCGTGAATCTGTGCTCCGAGGCACCGCTCAGATGAGACTCAACCCCCGGGAGTGGGACTAATCAAGTATGGACAATACATATTTACACTCTGGAGACTCTGAACCTGCCCTGAGCGATAGACATCTCGCGGAAGGCCGTCGACTCCTCCCAGCTGGAGTCGAAGCTTCGTCGTGGGGCGGTACAAGCGGAGGCTGGTCCGCCTCCTCTGTGTCCATCTCCCAC
>WNGS01073925.1:0-13008 GCA_020271785.1 Procambarus virginalis | reverse complement strand
CAGTTAATGTACCTACTTTCTTAGGCAAAGACGAGGAAGATTGGGATGAATTTTGGAACAAATTCGTAGACCTTGTGGACTCAAACCATCTTTACCCAGAGTAGTAAATTATCTTATCTACAAGGACAATTATCATATGAAGGTAAATCAGTAGTATTCCATCTGAGGTTAACTAACGATAGCTATGACCTTGCAGTATCACTCCGTAAGGATAATTATGCTGATCCAGAAGTAAGAACTTCACACTTAGTCAATGAGCTTTTGCTCATGACATACCTAAACCAACTACCTTCACCTGAGGCTTCAGCTGATTCACTCCAAGTCTTTAAGCTGAAGATAGAATCCGTGATCAAGGACCTCAGCCTAACAGCCAATACAACTGAAGCTGAGTGGGTCTTGAAAAATAATTGTCTAGGAGAAATACCTAGGGACATATTGAGACAAATGAATGCTCACTACAATAAAAGTATTTTGTCCTTAAGTGAAATATCTGGGTTTACCTTCAGTAATTCATCAACTACGAACACATGACAATTTAAAAGCACCAAGTAAAACCTTCAGAAACCAATAATAGTAAACCACAGAGTACCAAAGGTACTCTAAATAAATTAATCTATTTCCACGCCAAAGTGGAACCAAGGCACTGTGGACACATGTGCAGTGGAACCCTACAAGCCTATAGTTACTGTGTCACCCAGACGGTGACTCCAAAGGTACTGTAAGCTATGGAATATGTCGTTCTGCCAAGAGAAACATTCATGTACCATTCCCCAATTTTCCTGATTGTGACACACGTGTCAGGCTACTCAAAGAGTGGCAACATTGCACGAGGTGCCTTAGGAAATACAACCTCATCGACTGTGAGACCCAGTTACATACCTGTAATAGGTGTAATAAGGGTCAACACCATGCAGCATTGTGCGAAGACACCAAATAAAGTCTCCAAACCCCAAAGTGGAAGATAGCATTCCCACCACAGTACAGTGCTGCAAGGTGCGACAGAAAATCAGTGTCCTATCGACAAAGACCAAAAATACTGCACTTTGCTTGCTGCCCAACTCACCATTCAAAATAAGAGGACCGGGGTCCATACCCGAGGGTTAATAAAAATGCAATTTACTAGTGTGACGGTGTCCCCCCCCCCCCCCTCTATTTCTCCCACGCCTGCTGTAAGAGTCATGTCCACTTTACCCGAGCGTTCTCTATGTTGCAGGCCTCAGTTTGACATATGTGGGAGAGTATAGTGTTCTCGCAGTGCCGAGAAATTTGTAAAAGAAGAGTATTTTGGCCTGTGGTATAGGCCCTTTAGGAAGCCAATATGGGGCTGGCTCCTCTGTTCTCCCGCCAAAACTGTGTGACGTCAGTGACACCAGATTGGTCACCGTCAGCGACGTGGCACTGGGAGCCAATGAAAACCTCCCTTGGCAAATATGACGTCACGAAGGCAGGGGGGTCTAGCCGTAGCGCCAGCAGGCGCCAACCAGTCTCACACGGCACGTCAGCGAGGCAAGACGTGCGCCAGGGATCCTGCCAAGTTGACGGATTACCCGAGCTCCAGTGGATATACGCGTCTTCCTGTTGTCTGCACGCACTCTGAGAGGTCTTCCTTCATTCCATGTGTGGACCGAAGAAGGAATTGACGGAATATTGAGCAACAAGTGCTCCGGGACAGGTGCGTTGCAAGAAGTGGTCTGGGCAGTGACGTCTGTGGCAGTTCACTCATTTAGGAGACAGCGTAGTGGCCGGCCATTCCACCGTGAGGAACCTGGTTGACCGACTCGTCAACTAGGTTGGATGTGTGAACGACGGTCCTGTCAGTTTGACAGTAGTACGCCGAATCCCATGGAACCTTACGAGTCACCTGTTGTATGCAAGTACGCCAAGAAGTTTGCCTTCATTTCATGTGTGTGGACCAACGAGGGAATTGACAGAATATTGAGCTTCAAGTGCTCTGGAATCAGGTGCTGTGCAGGTGGAGTTTAAGCAGTATCATCTGGGACATCTGATAGCTTCACAGTGACATCGTAGTGGCGGGGCCTTTCCACTGGGAGTGCACGAAAGAAGATACTAATTGGAATCCGTACGACTACCGCCGAGACGTAGGCTGGCAGCCGTAATTGAGAGAGAAGTTGACGGCCAGGAGAACGACTCCAACCCTACAAGACGTGGAGGAGGAGCACGGACCTGCGGAGGACAGAACTCGGCGAGACGCGATAATCCTGAGACGTTGGCTTGGGTTCTGGAGGGTACACGAGGCGAGAGCCTGGACCAGGAGCTACAACTCAACTCTCATCGAAGGATAGGTGAAGTAGGTGATTATAGTTACCCTCCCAATTCCCCTTTAGTTATCTATATGTATTTAGCCAGAGTATCTTTCATGTAGTGAGCAAGTCTCACCTGGATCTATGTCACAGTAGGCACAGTGTGCGGAGTGAGGCTATACAGAGCACTCACAGTATTCATTTATATATAATATATGTGGTGTGTGCAAGCACCTGGATTTACTAAAGAAGTTGCTGTGACGATAATTTATTTCATGTGACTTTACCATGATGATTTAGAGAGAGAATATATATATATACTAGTGAACCAGTTTATTGGTGTTAGGCTATGTGCCCAGTATTTGTATGATTACTATTATTGATATCTATGATTTATCTATGTATATGTATATGCCTGTGTATTGAATAATTTTACATGTGTGAAGTGATTAATTGTGATATCGCCTTTGAGAGGAATTATTGAACCTAAGAATAGTACCGTGATTAAGTGCATTCATTGTAATTATTATCAAGTACAGCGCAGTTCTCTAGTACAGTGAAATATCACGTTAAGTGCTGTAGGAATGAGTTATTGATCGTGAGACCATATGGTGGTTTATTGTGTTCTATCGAAATTATAGATATGTTATGTGGATGATAAATATAGTGATTCATGAGAAGTTAAAGAAACAGGGCGCGTGACGCCAGGAAAACAAGCAATAAACATTCTCACGGTTGCAGGGCGCGGCCCAGCTGATATTTTTACATTTGACGTGCGGGTGGAAGTGTGTTGCCATATCGGTGTGCCCCAATTATCTGTGAGGAGAGAGCGGCTGTTGCACTTGTACTTGTGTGTTTATTGATATATGAATATCTCGATGTTTTAAGTAAAATACCAAAATACCTTGGTGTTTGTATCATCCCCTCCATAAAACTTGTGACTACGAAATATTTAAAGAAGACAGAGTGACAGGAATAATTACTTGCGATACCAGATTTATTAAGCGTGCTCTTGCCACAGTTACCACAATTACGCAACACCACTGTAGTGTTACTGGACACCGGAAAACACCAGTTGAGACCTTGTAAGTAGTATAAGAGTCCTTGCCGGGGCGGGCACACAATTGAAGGAACAATCTGTGTCTCCACTCATTCTTTGACCAAGGCCGGTTGGGGGGATCGACTGGGGTACTCCCCTGGGTGTACAGTGGCACCGCGAGGATAGAGTGAAGACCCGCAGGACTACGGTGAGTAACGGTTATCGCCAGTGCGACCGTTGAGAGGACATTTAGTTTACTGTTGCTCACCCCTCACATAGAGTGAACCACCCGACATTGGCGACCTTGCCAGGATCACGATCAAGATAAAGGTTGCGATTGTGGTACATTGTTTGTGGTATTAGGTATCAGGACAGTTATCATTCAAGTCACAAGATGGAGGATGATATTAACGAGTTTCATTGACACAAGAGACGAGCAAGTGCTGGAGGAGTGCACCAGGGCACAGCTGCAATCGATCGCCGACCACTTTGGGAAAAGTTGAGAGCTTCCAAAGTGGGAGAGAGAAGACTCGAGATCATGGCACAGCTCAGGGCACGAGATGAAGCCTTTGGAGAAAAAACAGCCACAGACACCTGCCAGTGTGGGAGAGAACTTGAGCGTCGGTGGAAGCAGAAGAGGATCCAGCGGCAGCAGGCGCAGTGTTCAGCTGGAGATAATGAAGCTGCAGCTGGAAGCACAGCTGCCAAGGAAAAGCGTGAGCAAGAAGCACAGCTGCGCAGGGAAGAACGAGAGGCACAGCTGCGCAGGGAAGAACGAGAGGCACAGCTGCGCAAGGAAGAAAGAGAAGCACAGCTGAACGAGAGGAACGAGAAGCTCAGCTGAAGCGCGAAGAAGCACAGCTGCGCAAGGAAGAACGAGAAGCACAGCTGTAGCGTGAGGAAGCAGAAGAGAAGCACAGCTGAAGCGTGAGGAAGCAGAAAGAAGCACAGCTGAAGCGTGAGGAAGCAGAAAGAGAAGCACAGCTGAAGCGTGAGAAGCAGAAAGAGAAGCACAGCTGAAGCATGAGGAGCAGAAAGAGAAGCACAGCTATGGAAAGAAGAAGCGCAACTGAAGCGTGAGGAGGCGAGCACGAACCTAGGATGAAGCAGCTAGAGGTTGAGGCTAACAAGAGGTTTAGCTGAGGCGAGCTGAGCTAGGGCTAGCTCCACCTGCTCCACAACAGCAGGAAGACCGCCGAGTGAGAGAGAGGGATGCCAGTCTTTGTGCCTAATGAGGCTGAGGGCTTCTTAGACCACTTTGAAAGGGTCACTACTTTGAAGAAGTGGCCGAGGGCAGAGAGGGCGGAGCTGGTTCAGGGAAGGCTCACTGGTGAAGCTCGTGAAGCCTACAATATGCTCGACCTCCAGAGTGTACCAACTACGGTGCTGTAAAGAGGGCTGTGCTCCATTCGTTCAAGCTAACGCTGCAATGCTACAGGAAGAGGTTCAGGGAATGTACCGTTCGCCAGGGAAATCTTATGCGGAGACGGCGAGGACATGGAGAGGAAGTTCCTGAAGTTGCTGGAGTCTGAAAGAGCAAGGTCGGCTGAAGATGTCAAGAGGCTGATGGTCATGGAGAAGTTCATGTCCGTGCTCTCTCCCGAGATCAGGGTGAGAGTAAAGGAGGCGGACATTAAGGACCTGAGAGCCGCTGCCGATCGAGCTGACGTGCTGGAAGAAGCCTTACGACCACGTCGAGAGGGACAGCACCGACCGCCCGCTTCTTCGATATGGGAGAAATTATAGAAGGTCGGACGGATGGAGGACGGGAGCGAGTTCTCCCAGATCCCACCTCTAGAGTGGAGACAGCAGTGGAACAAAGAGTGCTGTGGAACCGTCAAAGAAGTCCCCAACTGAGAGCTCAGGAGATATTGTTGTTGTTACGACGGGAGACGCTGAGAAGGAGTCGTTTGGAAGGCGCGAGGGAGGTCCTGGAAGAAGAAGGATCCGCTGCTACAACTGCGGAATACTTGGACACGTTCGCGCGCGAATGCAGACGTCCTAAGCAGCGAGGAAACGTTGCTTTCGTGCGAGTAGAGGACCAGATAGCCGAAGGAGTGCGGGATGGACCCGTACTTAATGTGAAGAAGCTAACCCATTCGTGTGTGAGGGAACTGTAAGGATGGGGGACGCAGACCCCATCCCGGTGAAGGTATTGAGAGACACTGGGGCAGATTTTACCCTGGTGAGCAAAACCCTGTTCCCCGAGGATTATGGGAGTACCAGCGTGGGAGTGGCAAGTGTGACCACTGTGGGAGGCCCAGTGCGGATGCCCCTACACCGGGTGACCCTGAATTCAGATTATGGCTGCCAGACCCTAGTAGTGGGGATCTGTGCATCGATGCCCAAGATGGAGGCACAAGTCATCTTGGGAAATGACGCATGTGGAGGACGTGTCCTCCCGAACCTCGTGAAGGGCGAGGAGTGCTTGGAGCACTACAAGAAAAAGGCGGAGTGTTGGACGCCTGTGGGGATGAGAAAGGAATCGCCACGATGGCGTTCCCTGTTTGTGCTGTAGTTCCGAGGCAGTGCGACGGACAAGGAGGGTGTGGATCTGATAGGGCCGACGAGGAGACGTCCGACGGCCCGGGAATCGATCACCTCTTCAGGGAACCCGGAGAGCGAGTGGAGGGCAAAGGCAGCTCGGATGGAGAGGTACAGGTGACCCTCACCAGTTCTCTTGGGGTGGACCGCACTCGTCTCGAGGAGTTGCAGCGAGCAGAATTCCCCAAATTGATTCGTGAGGCCATAGAGGACGTGTTGGTTCCGAGAGGGCCACTCATTTCTACAGACAGAACGGCATACTAATGAGACAGTGGAGACCTGTAAGGATGGAGGTCGGAGAGGCATCTCTAGATACGAGACACCAGGTAGTGTTGCCAGGCAAGTGCAGAGCCGCAGTGCTGGATCTGTCGCACTCTGTTGACTCTGCGGGTCACCTGGGGGTGACCCCGATGCGACGTTCGACGTCGAGAGGAGTAGCCGGGCAGCTACAACGTTTTTTCTCTTGGGTAGGAATGCCCAGAGCAAGTTAAGAAGGACTGTGGAAGTATATTCCAGTCTAAGTGGTTCAGGCAGACAGTAAAAATTGGGGAGTGATGCAGATTCGGTCGTCGCCCTACCGATCGCAGTCGCAGGGGGCAATCGAAAGATTCCACTCCACTCGAAGAAAGTTCTGAGAATGTTTTGCGCAGAGCAGGAAGATGAGTGGGAAGAGACAGTGGACCCTGTTTTTGTTGGCCATTCGTAACGCAGTGGCAGAATCGTTAGACTTCTCACCGTTCTAGCTGGTGAACGGACACGAGGTATGGAGTCCTCGGTCCTGCTAGAAAAGCAGTGGGCACCAAGGGTGACCGTGGGAACGGTCAACAGACACATGAGGAGTGTCTCACATTGGCGGCTGCAGTACTGGCTGGAAGTCAAGCTTTTCAGTGGAAAGGACCACGTAGTTGCAGATACCTTGTCCCGTTTACACTAACCAGACATGACTCTTATTTTAAGGGTAGGGGTATGTGACGGTGTTCCCCCCCCCCCCTATTTCTCCCACGCCTGCTGTAAGAGTCATGTCCACTTTACCCAGCGTTCTCTACGTTGCGGGCTCAGTTTGACATATGTGGGAGAGAATAGTTTTCTCGCAGTGCCGAGAAATTTGTAAAAGAAAAGTATTTTGTCCTGTGGTATAGGCCCTTTAGGAAGCCAATATGGCGCTGGCTCTTCTGTTCTCCCGCCAAAACTGTGTGACGTCAGTGACACCAGATTGGTCACCGTCAGCGACGTGGCACTGGGAGCCAATGAAAACCTCCCTTGGCAAATATGACGTCACGAAGGCAGGGGGGGTCCACCGTAGCGCCAGCAGGCGCCAACCAGTCTCACACGGCACGTCAGCGAGGCAAACGTGCGCCAGGGAATCCTGTCAAGTTGACGGATTACCCGAGCTCCGGTGGATATACGCGTCTCCTGTTGTCTGCACGCACTCTGAGAGGTCTTCCTTCATTCCATGTGTGGACCGAAGAAGGAATTGACGGAATATTGAGCAACAAGTGCTCCGGACAGGTGCGTTGCAAGAAGTGGAAGTGGGTCTGTGCATGACGTCTGTGGCAGTTCACTCGTTTAGGAGACAGCGTAGTGGCCGGGCCATTCCACCGTGAGGAAACCTGGTTGACCGACTCGTCAACTAGGTTGGATGTGTGAACGACGGTCCTGTCAGTTTGACAGTAGTACGCCGATCCCGTGGAACCTTACGAGTCACCTGTTGTATGCAAGAACGCCAAGAAGTCTTCCTTCATTCCATGTGTGTGGACCGAAGAGGGAATTGACAGAATATTGAGCTTCAAGTGCTCTGGAATCGGGTGCTGTGCAGGTGGAGTTTAAGCAGTATCGTCTGGGACGTCTGATAGCTTCACAGTGACATCGTAGTGGCGGGGCCTTTCCACTGGGAGTGCAACGAAAGAAGATACTAATTGGGAATCCGTACGACTACCGCCGAGACGTAGGCTGGCAGCCGTAATTGAGAGGAAGTTGACGGCCAGGAGACCGACTCCAACCCTACAAGACGTGGAGGAGGAGCACGGACCTGCGGAGGACAGAACGCGGCGAGACGCGATAATCCTGGGACGTTGGCTTGGGTTTCTGGAGGGTACACGAGGCGAGAGCCTGGACCAGGAGCTACAACTCAACTCTCATCGAAGGATAGGTGAAGTAGGTGATTATAGTTACCCTCCCAATTCCCCTTTAGTCAGCTATATGTATTTAGCCAGAGTATCTTTCATGTAGTGAGCAAGTCTCACCTGGATCTATGTCACAGTAGGCACAGTGTGCGGAGTGAGGCTATACAGAGCACTCACAGTATTCATTTATATATATATATGTGGTGTGTGCAAGCACCTGGATTTACTAAAGAAGTTGCTGTGACGATAATTTATTTCATGTGACTTTACCATGATGATTTAGAGAGAGAATATATATATATACTAGTGAACCAGTTTATTGGTGTTAGGCTATGTGCCCAGTATTTGTATAATTACTATTATTGATATCTATGATTTATCTATGTATATGTATATGCATGTGTATTGAATAATTTTACATGTGTGAAGTGATTAATTGTGATATCGCCTTTGAGAGGAATTATTGAACCTAAGAATAGTACCGTGATTAAGTGCATTCATTGTAATTATTATCATGTACAGCGCAGTCCTCTTGTACAGTGAAATATCACGTTAAGTGCTGTAGGAATGAGTTATTGATCATAAGACCAGTATGGTGGTATATTGTGTCCTATGAAAATTATAGATATGTTATGTGGATGATAAATATAGTGATTCATGAGAAGTTAAAGAAACACGGCGCGTGACACCAGGAAAACAAGCAATAAACATTCTCACGGTTAGCGGGGCGCGGCCCAGCTGATATTTTGGCATTTGCCGTGAGGGTGGAAGTATGTTGCCATATCGGTGTACCCCAAATTATCTGTGAGGAGAGAGCGGCTGTTGCACTTGTACTTGTGTGTTTATTGATATATGAATATCTCGATGTTTTAAGTAAAATACCAAAATACCTTGGTGTTTGTATCATCCCCTCCAAAAAACTTGTGACTACGAAATATTTAAAGAAGACAGAGTGACAGAAATAATTACTTGCCTGATATCAGATTTATTAAGCGTGCTCTTGCCACAGTTACCACAATTACGCAACACCACTATAGTGTTACTGGACACCGGAAAACACCAGTTGGCGACCTTGTAAGTAGTATAATAGTCCTTGCCGGGGCGGGCACACAATTGAAGGAACAATCTGTGTCTCCACTCATTCTTTGACCAGAGGCTGGTTGGGGGATCGACTGGGGGTACTCCCCTGGGCGTACAGTGGCGCCGCGAGGATAGAGTGAAGACCCGCAGGACTATGGTGAATAACGGTTATCGCCAGTGCGACCGTTGAGAGGATATTTAGTTTATTGTTGCTCACCCCTCACATAGAGTGAACCACCCGACACTAACTAAATAATTTATTCAAAATCTAAAACAAAAATCTAAATCAAAGCACTCCCTAGATCTTAACACTCCCTGACTTAAGGCATGAGATGAACTAATTCCCTATACCAAACTATAGCAACTATACCTCTTTACGTGACCAGCTGATGCAATACTGATCTTGGGGAGAGGTGGAGATGGGGTACCTCTCCCAGTTGATGACCGGTCCACACTGAATTCTCCTCCCTCTGCTCAACACAAGCCCAAGGGGGTAATCCTATGCCTGGCTTACTATGTTACTAGCAGGGTTCAAGTTGAACAACTAATCTCTGTTGCACTGACCGACCCAGATGGTTGAACTCTTTTATACTGAAGGTAATTGCACAGGCATCTTAGGGAAGAGCTATTTCTGATTACAAAATGGCTATATGACCTTTGAGAATTACTAAATGTGGAAAACTCTGATGACCCGCGACCCCCAAATCTTCAAGGTCACTCTGTGCTAAGGGCTAGTCCCGGCTCGTGACGTCACTGATGGTGACTTATTAAAGTATTCTGACAATTTAGGATACTCTTGTTACTTTAAACAGGAATACTATTGAATACCATTTGAATGAAGACTAATTTCTTTAAATTACTGAATTCTGTAAAATAATTCATTATACGTTGTTTTAAGACAAAGGTGGCGGCCATATTTTTTTTTTTTTTTTTTTTTTAGATATATACAAGAGTTGTTACATTCTTGTACAGCCACTAGTACGCGAAGCGTTTCGGGCAGGTCCCTGGAATACGATCCCTGCCGCGAAGAATCGTTTTTTCATCCAAGTACACATTTTACTGTTGCGTTAAACAGAGGCTACAGTTAAGGAATTGCGCCTAGTAAATCCTCCCCGGCCAGGATACGAACCCATGACATAGCGCTCGCGGAACGCCAGGCGAGTGTCTTACCACTACACCACGGAGACTGTTTATATTGATACGGATATTGTATCTCAACCGCTAATCCTCAGGAGATATGACCTTGTGCTTGGGTCAGGTCAAACTACAACTTTACTCAAACTTTTGTACAAAGGCGTATCCCACTGCCTCCCATACAATTATTCATTTTAAAACAGCTTCATCTGTTACAACAATTCCAATAGACCTTCATATGCTAGGTCTCGGAGCTACTGCCAAATTCCTGAGAAATAGAGGAATAAAATTTGAAGATAAAACTAAGACTGATCACCTCACCGACATCGGAATCCTTGTAGGTGCAGACTCCTACTACCAATTCATCAATAGCCCAACATTGATGTTGGGCTATTGATGAATTGTATATCAGGGTATATACATGTTAAATTATATAAATTATTATATATTATAATTATATTAAATTATTATGTATATACATTTATATCAGGGTATAAACATGTTAAATTTTGCAGGAGGCAAATTACTCACAGGCCCAGTATTAAGGCTGAGGAGACCTATGCCTGCAGATAAACAATAGTACTAGAAATCTAAACTTGTCAGCTGATTATACAACTCCAGTAGCAATATACTAAGGAGAATACAGCTGACTCTATCAACAGAGGTTATCTTGATTTCATCATTTATAGCTGAAGATGAATTTATGAAGCCTCAGTGGCAAATCAGTGAACAGTAGTCTAAACAGCTACAAGCCACTGCGACCAATGTCACTGAACCCACTGCAGTCTCAGAGCCATACTTGGATTTAATGATTGAGTATTCGATCCTCTGAATCAAGTACTCAAATTAAAACCCCTTTTGTCAGCCAAATATAAACTCCAGTAAATAAGCACATGTGAGCATGACTGACTATATAAATCAGACAATTGATTTTGATACATATATTATATAATCGAAATCAATTCCATGGGCCTCGGTGTTTATATACCAGTGACAAGTAACATGACTAGATTCAAGTCAGTGTACTAATGATTCTGTTCCCACTGCAGTCCTGAAATCATACTTGACTGTAGTAGTTGGTCTCATTCAGCCTTCTGGGATAAATATAATGGAATTAGGCTATAAATTTAGCCTCACATGAGTTAGCAAGGAAATGAAATCGTCTAAGACTTCCAACATGTGAGCCCCTCTTTCCACCTCTTGATAAAACCCATATAGAGAACAAGGGATGTGTCAGTGGGAGAGGAGCCAGCAGCAGTCATCATTAATTTTTAACACGACAGCACATCTCGCTGGAGCAGAATCAGCTCCACTATTATTCCCCTTGGACAGTGTTATGGGATGTAACGAGCCCCCACCACTATTATACCCCGGGGACAAGTGTTATGGGATGTAAAGAGCTCCCATTATCAACACGATCTAAGTCTACTATAAGGGAAATGTTCTATCCAAACTCTGTTATAAATATTATTCATTCCTGGCAAGTAATGTAGGTAGATTAGAGTGATCCAGTAAGAATGCATAACAAGAACAGACACCAGGGTGAGCAATATTTTCATCTCTTTATTTCAAATCATTATAATATTTTCCCTGATATAAATGTCATAAATAAGGTTACCGCTATTATTGTGAGTGCCCCCTGACAGGTCTAATTGATGGGGAAGAGGAATTAACAATTACCTAGCACAACGACTACATGTGGTGAAGTCAGCCTCACCCATGAGAGGAGTATCGACTGACGTGTCTCATCCGTGTTTATATCTGGTTGTCTAGGCCAAAACTACCATACAGATAAGCCTCCTCATTTTAATTACTAATATATGTAGTCTGATACGGAGATGAATGTCTATAAATCAATAATTTGATTGATAGACAATAAATTTAATCAATACAACCCCCCAGAATGTGTAGGAAGCGATTGAGGAAATTTAAATCACACAGTCCACTTTGAACATCATACAATCCACTACCGAAAGTAATAAATTAATGTAATAAATAAAACACTATAATGATTACCATACAAATTAATATAAACTAAATAAATATAAATCCCATGCGTCAATTTCCCACACATGGCGAGCGCACCACGTACCAGCGACCGACCTCGCTCAGCACACTGCACATCACAATCTCTGACTGAGGACGAAATTCATCAGGAATTTTTCAGGAGTTCCAGGAGGGTGATGAACCTGATATTGATGACTCTGACATAGAACAGGACTACACACAGCCAGAAGATGTGGGTACGATTGACAGTTATAGTGAACATGTGGGTGCCACAATGGGGAGGCCTAGCCGTTCACCCATGCCTCCTCGCCCCCACTCTACTCCACTTTGTGCCAAACCACATAGTTCATGTGTTACTTTGCCAGATTATGATGTTTTTGGCGACGAGTCTGAGGAAGGTGTATTATTTTCTGATTTGAGTGATTAGGAATCAGAGAATAGTTTTGCCACTTCTGTTGCTAGTACCTGTGGTGTTGCTAAGCGATTTTTGGATGCGCCAGCGTCTCGCCTAGCCAAGCACCACCGCATGGCACCACATGGAACAATGGGGGAACAATGCCCCTCATCTTCAATTAATTTTCCCTCAGCGTTCCTTCCCGCCCCTACTGTGCGTAGACGGGCTTCAGCTCCTGGTCCACGGATTCCTCGCTGTGGTGCCACTGTTGCCGGTCGGAAGACAGCAGTGTATTTGGGTGACGTGATGGGAAGGATTTTGTTCCAGAAACTGCCGCCCTTGACGATATAGTTGTTGGGATTACCGGCCTTTTCCCTGATAATAATGATGAAATGTGTAAAATAGACTTTATTACCGCATATTTGA
>WNGS01073901.1:100791-137628 GCA_020271785.1 Procambarus virginalis | reverse complement strand
GATCTGCTCTATCCCAACCATGTGCTCGCCCCGACAAGGGCTCTACTACTAACTGCAAGGTCGCCAACTGGTGTTTCCTGTGTCCAGTAACACGTCAGTAGTATTGTGGGATTGTGGTAACCGTGGCAAAGAGCTCACTCCTTAAATCTGGTAACAGGCAGGTATATGTCTCTATAACTCTCACTCTTTCCAACTGTTCTATAGCAACAAGATATGGAGGGATAATACAAACACAAAGGTAGTTTTGTATTTTACTTAAAAGCTTCAAGGTATTATGTCCATATCATTAACAGCAAAGCAACAAGTACATGGCAGTAAGTCACTCTCTCTTCATAAAACTGGAACTCGTCAAGAGGGCAACACTCTCCCTCCTGTCATACTCAACCGCCACGCCCCCTTCTCCGTGTGATCGCTTTTGTACTTGATTCCTGGCGTTAAGCGCCTGTTTCTTTAAATTCACAGTAATCACAATATTTGCAATCGACACAATAATTGCTATAATGACAATAGAACGCAATGAATCACTGCACTGGTCTTAAGCTCAATAAATCATTTCTATAGCAATAAATACAATAATTCACTGTAAAGGCGTTATGCACGGCAGATCATAATAATGATAATAAATGCAATAAATCACGGTACTGGCCTTAGACTCAGAAATTCCTTTCAAAGGCGATAACACAATAAATCACTGTACATGTGAAAATGTTATTCAACACTCCAGCATATATATTGTCACCGGGTGTGGGCCAGGGCTCTGCTAGCACTCAGCTGTTAGGGGCTCCAAAGGCCAAATACTCAGCCCCTCCGAGTCCCAGGATTCACCGGAGTCTCCTTGGTCCCACAGAAGAGGACCAGCAATGCCCACCTCCGCAGGTCTTTGCTCCCAACACTAAAGGGTGGGTGCCACTGATTCACCCTGGGAGCACTTCAGTCAAACACGGGGAAACTGCTGTTAACCGTTCCGGCCTAGACCCGTGGAGAAATTATCTTGAGATGATTTCGGGGCTTTAGTGTCCCCGCGGCCCGGTCCTCGACCAGGCCTCCACCCGCAGGAAGCAGCCCGTGACAGCTGACTAACAGCCAGGTACCTATTTTACTGCTAGGTAACAGCGAAGGAAGACTCAGGTTTACCTTATAACAATAACCTCCCTGAGTCTTGCCTGCCAGACAAAAAGGTTGCAGGAACTCCTTTCCCCCCTGTCTTCTCTATCTTCATCATAACAAGGTTGCCAGCTGGGTTATTATATCTGCACCCCAGTGATGCAGTTCAGTGGGTGTACTCTATACTGTTTGTTGCCAGAGTGTTGCTACTCCCATACATCTGTTATTGGACTGTCGGCCCAGGGTACTCTCCCATAAAAGTCTGTGTGGCTTTACCTTTCTCCAGCCACTACGTTACTTGTTGCCACCATTCAGGCTCTGATACTATTCGGATGGCTAAGGGTTCACTTTTATATAAATCTGTGCTGTTTTACCACTCTCCAGGCAATAAGAACTTCCATAGAGAACGTGGTGTTCCCTAGGTGGTACTATAATAACCTTCGTGTATGCTCATAGAGAAATATTATAATGGAGGCACACTTAAACACAATGATAAAATGTGTGAATTTACTGACACAAATTACATGATCACATATACAATCACAAGCAATACATGAATATGAAAATAAGGATAATAAATCTGGAGATCGTCTGCAACTCTTCTTTCACGATCTCCAACCACTCCTTCAACTGAGCAGATAGACAGGAGTCACACACTCTCTCACAGAAGGGCCTCTTCACCACGTCGGCTCCTCTTCTTCACTGTCCTGCCATCCACACCACTGTCCTCTCCAACAGTCCTGGACACAAGCTGCCCTGCAGCCTATTCTACTACTAAAGTAATAATGTCATATTGCCACATACATAAGTAAATATTGTGGCCTATCTAGCCTACTCACACAAGGGGTAATGGGAGGGAAAATGATCTACCTTTACATTCCTGGCTCACGACGCGAATGATGTCATCCCTCCAAAACCCTCAGTGGATGTGACCCGGTCACAGCTAGGCCTGCCCGCTGCACCTTCCAGACCCTTCCACCAGCGTCACGCCCAGCGTCGTCGCCGACTATTTTCCATGTTTGGTACTCCTTTGCTCAATGAACTTGGTTCCTTTTTGCTTCCCAGAAGCGCAGGGTCTCCAATACCTATGGTGGGCTGCGATGGCCAGCTCTAATCCACTGAGAAAGGCTTGTAGAGCCTCAAATCCTTGAGAGCTGACCGAGGCGCGTCCTTTCACCTCCACAGTCAGGTCAACTCTGACGTTGGGCCCGCCCGGGGCACTCGGTGACGTCACGGCGGGCTCTGATTGGTCGCCCGTGACCCACGCCACCCAGTCCGCACACGGCTAGCGTTTTCTACAACATGGCGGGTCTGCAGGTAGGGGGTACTATTTCATTTGTATCAGGGCGCCACTTCCCCTTTACCTACAACTTATAATGTAAATTTCTCCCTTATCTGGCAGCCGGTCTGGTCGCCACATATATCCACAGACTCCCCGTACCTCAGAGAATCAGTAGAGAGACTGATATGACTCTAAAGCAGGCAAACGAAAGAAATAGGAGAGGTCACCGTAACATACCCTTCCCCTAAAATAGAGTCATATCGGTTAGTAAATCCGGGAGAGGGCATCTGCTACCACATTCTCCCTTCCTTTAATGTGCCTGATTTCTAGCCAGTACTCTTTTAACAGTAGGGCCCATCTTGTCAGCCTTTGGTTCATGTTCTTCATCCTGTGCACGAACGTCAAGGGTTATGATCGGTGAACACTTGCACCGTCTAGTACCTCCACCCACATAGACGTCGAAATGCTTCAGTGCCAGGATCAGGGCTAAGGCTTCCTTTTCCACTGTACTATAAGCCCTCTGGTACTTTTCGAATTTCTTCGAGTAGAATGCACTGGACGGTGAACTCCGTCCTTCTCTTGAGCCAACATGGCTCCAATCCCCACGTCGCTAGCGTCGACGTACAAGATAAAGTCTGACTCAAAGTCGAGCGAAATCAGCACTGGCGCTTCGGTTAATAACTTCTTAGTCTTCTCGGAGGACTCCTGGCATGCTTCCCCCACTTCCATCTAACGTTCTTAGATAGCAATTCAGTCAGAGGGTGTGCCACTGTCGAGAAGTTCTTGCAAAATCCTCTATAGTATCCGATCATCCCTAGATATCGTAACAATTCTTTTCTCGTCCTGGGATTCGGATATTCTTTGATTGCCTTCACTTTCTGGTCTACTGGAGTCACTTTCCTCTTGACCCACGACGAAACCTAAGTATTCTAATCGGGCCTTTCCGAATTCGCTCTTGGCCAGATTAACTGTCAGGTTCGCTTCTTCCAACCATTGAATAACTCCGTCAGTCGATTCATGTGTTGTTTCCAGCTATCGGCGTACACCACTATGTCGTCTATATACACGGCGCAGCCTTCATCCCTCTTAGCACTTCGTTCATCATCCTCTGGAACAACTTCCGCTGTTCTTCATACCAAACGGAAGTACTTTGTACTGGTACAATCTGTCTGGAGTAGCAAACGCTGAGATCTTTCTCGCACTCGGAGACAAAGGATTTGATAATACCCTTTCAGCAGGTCGACCTTGGTGACAACCTTGCGTTTCCCACTTGGTCGACGCAATCACTTATCCGAGGCATCGGGTGAGAATCCGACACAGTTATGGAATTCACTCTGCGATAGTCGTGTGCAAAAACGATATGATCCATCACTCTTCTTGACCAGCACACAGGGCGAGCTCCACTCACCGTTGCTGGGCTCAGCGATCATTCGCTAACAGATATTCCACCTCCTGTCGCATGATCTTCCTCTTCTCAGGACTCACCCATAAGCGCTCTGTTTGATTGGCTTTCCTCCGCGCACGTCCACCTCGTGCACCACACTCTTGTGCCGTCGGGGCACATCCGTGAAGAGCGACTTGTTCCTTCGTATCAGGGTCACTAGATCTCTCCTTTCCCTTTATCCAGATGATGCAGCCTCTCTTCTAGATGTACCAAACTTTCTGTATTTGACAGGCGCGTACCATCGGCACGGGCCCACTTTCTTTCCTCTGCTGGCAACACTTGGCTCATCTCCATACACAGAGCCAATTTCCTTCTCGCGACTGTGTTGCTCCCTCCCCCGCACTCTCTTGCTCCTCTGGGAAGTATGGCTTTAAACGGTTGATGTGACATACTTGTGACTTGTTGGGCGATTCGGCTTGCTGATCTCATAACTCACAGGACCCACACGCCGAACAACCGAGTATGGACCACCAAAGCGTGATTCCGTCACTCTACCTCTCCCAGGTAGCAACATCATCACTCTGGCTCCTGCCTCGAACTCCCTTGGGACAGCCTTCTTGTCGTACCAGATCGACATCTTCTCTTGAGCTGTCTTCAGGTGATCAGCAGCCAGCTCCTTCGCCGTTTTCATCGTTCGTGGAATCTCTGCACATACTCTTCCACTGTCACTAATGTTTTCTCCGCCGTCAACTGCTCCTTCAGCATCAATAACGGGCTCCTTACTTCGTGCCCAAACACTAGCTGGAATGGAGAGAATCCCAGAGACTCAACTATAGCATCCCGGATCGCAAACAGGGCTGGACAGACAGCCTCATCCCATTCCGCTCCCTGTTCTGCACAATACACTCTTAAGATGGTCTTCAGAGTGGAATGGAACCTCTCAATCGCTCCCTGCGATTGAGGTCTATAAGGAGACGATCGTAGTTGGGCTATTCCCCAGCTCGCAATAGCCTGCCTAAACCACCTCGACTGGAAAACACTTCCACAGTCGGACTGGATCTCCTTGGGCACACCTACCCAAGCAAAGAACCGCTGAAGGTGTCCCATGACGCATCTCGATGTCACCTTCCGCACTGGGATCGCCTCTGGAAATCTCGTCGAAGCACACATGATAGTCAATAAGTAATTATTTCCCTTTCTTGTCTTAGGTAATGGTCCCACGACGTCGATTATTAGGCGTTTAAACGCCTGGCCAAATGCAGGAACTGGAACCAAAGGTGCTTTTGGGATGGCGGGGACGTTCTTCCCCGCTCTCTGGCATGGGAAACACGTCTTGCAAATTCTTCTTACATCTGCGTCCATGCCCGGCCAATAAAAATGTTCCCGAAGCCTCCTTAAGGTCTTGGTCAATCCCAAGTGACCCGCAGAATCCACTGAGTGTGCAAGCTTCAGTACCGCGCCGGCACCATCACCTGACGCCTCACTCTCAGCATATCATCACCAGCTTCTTCCCTAACCGGTCTCCACTGCCTCATCAGCACTCCTTTCTCCACGAAGAAGTGAGTCGGTGACTCGGGTCCGGCGAGACCTCCTTCCGCCTCCCGTACCAACTCAGGAAACTCTTCCTTTTGCAGCTCACCTAGACAGGTGCAGTCAATAGCTAGAGGACTGGTGAGAGTAACTTGGACACTCTTATCCGACCTTTCCTCACCTGTTGCTTGTCCTCTGGCCCCCTCGCGGAACAAATGATCGAGCCCCAGGTCACCCGGCATGTTCTCTTCGGCGTGACTGGATCCGCTCACATCATCTTCCCTGACGCCTCGTCCCGACGTCACCGCGCATACCGGAAATGCCACTCTCGCAATTTCCGTTTCGCCACTGCTGGCGCCCGTCCTGCTGCTCTGTAGATAGGGCTCTATACACTCCTCACCTTTAATCAATTTCGGGTGAACACATTACCCACAGGAGTCATTCCCTAGGATCTCCTGAGCTTCCATCCTGGGCAGTAGAGCAGAGACCCCTATTACGAGAGTCTGACAACCATAGTCTGAATTAAGAGTCACCTTATGAAGGGGCATCCTCACCTGTCACCCCAACATCCTTATCAGGGCTTCCCCTGTACTGGAACTTCTGTAGTCCTCGGGGAAGAGGGATTCACTAACAAGGGTGAAGTCAGATCCAGTGTCCCTCAGCGTCCTTGCTGGCACAGGATCAGCTCCTCTTATCTTCACCGTCCCCTCACACACAAAGGGGTGAATCCTCTTCTCCCTTATCACTGGCATATCACCTGAATTATCGTTGGCTTCTTTGCTTCATATCCTCGCGAAAGCCACGTTCCCACCGTGCCTGGAGCGACCGCACTCCCTTGCAAAGTGTCCTCGTCCCCCACAGTTGTAACACCGACCGCCTCTCCTGGGCGACCCTCTACTAGTCACCCTGGTAGCACCAACGGTAGAGGTTCCCTGGGTCCTCCTAGGACTCCCCGTCGTCGGTTCCCAGGCAGCAGCACTCGCTCCCGAGCTAGGTCCACTGCTCACAGCTTGGGGCTTCCTCCCCGCGTCCCTTGAGCTCTTGAACCGGGTTACTTCATCGGGCACACTACTCTTGGGAGAGTCCCCACCCGTCCTCGCTCCTCCTGAACTCCTAAAGTTCCCTCTCGACCTGGGGTAAGGCGAGTGTCTGGGCGGCCCCTCCCTCCTGAGATGTAGTGCCGCCTGCAGCATGTCGGCTCGGTCCGCTGCAGCCTTCAGGTCCTTAATTAATACTTGCTTCTCTCACCCTTACTTGCAACTCAGGATGGAGCACTGACATAAACTTCTCCATCACTATCAGTCGTTTCATCTCATCCGCCGATTCCGCTTCCTCCGCCTTCAACCATAGTAGGAATTTCCGTTCCATATCCCTGGCGGTCTCGGCGTAAGTCTTTCCCGACGCTCTTGTACACTCTCTGAACCGCTTCTGGTACATCTCCGGAGTCAGCCGGAATGAGTGGAACACTGCATTCTTAATCGCGTCGTAACTAGCACACTCCTCTAGGTCCAGCATGTTGTAGGCTTCCCGGGCCTCACCAGTCAACCTGCCCTGGACCAGAGCAGCCCAATCATCTTCTGGCCACTCCTTCAGAGTTGCTATTCGATCAAAGTGTTCGAAGAACGCCTCAGCTTCTTGTGGTTCGAACGTAGGTAAGTCACGTTCCCTTACCTTGAGGTCATCCCACCGTGCAGGTAGTGAGGGCAGACCACGCTCAATGTGACGCAATTCGAATTCTTTCTTTGCCTTTATCTCCTCCAGTCGCAGTTGTCTCTCTCCTTCCCGCCACAGCCGAGCTTCACGTTCCTCTCGCTGCAACCGTGCTTCTCGCTCACGTTCCTCTCGCTGCAGCCGTGCTTCTCGCTCACGCTCCTCTCGCTGCAGCCGTGCTTCTCGCTCACGCTCCTCTCGCTGCAGCCGTGCTTCTCGCTCACGCTCCTCTCGCTGCAGCCGTGCTTCTCGCTCACGCTCCTCTCGCTGCAGCCGTGCTTCTCGCTCACGCTCCTCTCGCTGCATTTGCGCTTCTCTCTCCTTTCGTCACAGCTGGGCTTCCAGTTGCGTCTTCATTATTTCCAGTTGCAGGCTCCTCTTACTACAACTGGACCTTCCACTGCTCCCATGTTCACTGTGAATTCCCTCCACACTGGTAGGCGCTTGGGGTGGCTCCAGTAGGGACGGTTCACCTTGCGACGGCTCTTCTTGGGACGGCTCTCCTTGAGATGGCCTTTCTTGAGATGGCTCCTCTCCCGTCACCCTCCTCTCGAGCTGTGAGCTGTGCCATGATCTCTATCCTTCGCTCCGCAACCTTAGTCGTCCTCAATCTGATCCCAAAGTGGTTTGCCACTTGGTGGAGCTGGGCCTTGGTACATTCTTCCAAAATTCTCTCGTCCCTTGTGTCAATAAATTTCTTTACTTTGTCCTCCTCGATCTCTATATCATCGAGCATACACGACAGCACAGACAAGTTAGTAGGTACTAATTTCACCGTTTCAGTCCCTTAGCTGGTTGGATAACAGTACCACTGAATTCACTGGCCACACTGTATTAGTACCCTGGCAACACTGTCTTGAAATTTGGGCAACACTGTAGCTTGATCACCATACCATGGCAACACTGTAGCCTAATCCACGCTTCCTGGCGAAGTTTCCATTTCTTGGCTACCGTGGTTCGAATCCTGGCGAAGTCGCCAGTTCTTGTCACTGGGGGTGGGCCGGGGCTCTGCTAGCGCTCGGCTGCTACGGGCTCAAAGGCCGAATACTCAGCCCCTCCGACTCCCGGGATTCACCGGAGTCTCCTTGGGCCCACAAGAGAGGACCAACAATGCCCACCTCCACAGGTCTTTGCACCCAACAATAAAGGGGGATACCACTGATTCACCCTGGGGGCCCTTCAGTCAACCACGGGAAAACTGTTATCAGCAGTTCCGGCCTAGACCCGTGGAGGAGTGAAGGAAGACTCAGGCTTACCTTATAACAATAACCTCCCTAAGTCTTGCCTGCCAGACAAAAAGGTTGCAGGAACTCCTTTCCCGCCTGTCTTCTCTATCATCTTAACAAGGTCGCCAGCTGGGTTAGTATATACCCCACCGATGCAGTTCAGTGGGTGTATTCTGTTCCGTTTGTTGCCACTCCCATAGATCTGCTATTGGACTGTCGGCCCAGGGTACTCTCCCATAAAAGTCTGTGTGGCTTTACCTTTCTCCAGCCACTATGTTACTTGTTGCCACCATTCAGGTTCTGATACTGATCGGATGGCTAAGGGTACGCTTTTATATAAGTCTGTGCTGTTTTACCACTCTCCAGGCAATAAGAACTTCTATAGAGAACGTAGTGTTCCCTAGGTGGTACTATGATAACCTTCGTATATGTTCATAGAGAAATATTATATTGGAGGCACACTTAAACACAATGATAAAATGTGTGAATTTACTGACACAAATTACATGATCACACATACAATCACAAGCAATACATGAAAATGAAAATAAGGATAATAAATCTGGAGATCGTCAGCGACTCTTCTTCCACGACCTCCAGCCGCTCCTTCAACAGGGCAGATAGACAGGACTCACACACTCTCTCACAGAAGGGTCTCTTCACCACGTCGGCACCTCTTCTTCACTGTTCTGCTGTCCACACACACTGTCCTCTAAAACAGTCCTGGATACAAGCTGCCTTGCAGCCTATTCTACTACTAAAGTATTAATGTCACACTGCCACACACATAAGTAAATATCGTGGCCTATTGGCCTACTCACAAAAGGGGTAATGGGAGGGAAAATGATCTACCTCTACATTCCTGGCTCACGACGCCTGCTCCTCGATGGTGTGAGGTTCCCACGCTTCCTGAGTCGATCCTTGACGATCCAGGAACGTTCCACAGGGCCTCAGGTGACGTGAAGCCTTCGCGTCATCGCCGTTCCAATCCCTGAGATTCAGCTATCCCAATCCTGGTTCACCAATGGGCACTGAGCTAACAACTATATTCACACACTCGTCCCTTCCACAAGGCGTTGCTCCTTGTCCTAGGAATGGTGTCGTCCCTCCAAACCCCTCAGCGGATGTGACCCAGTCACAGCTAGGCCTGCCCGCCGCACCTTCTAGACCCTTCGTCCAGCGTCGCCGACTATTTTTCAAGCTTGGCACTCCTTTGCTCAATGAACGTGGTTCCTTTTTGCTTCCCAGAAGCGCAGGGTCTCCAATATCTTTGGTGGGCTGCGATGGCCACCTCTACTCCACTGAGTAAGGCTTGTTGAGCCTCAAATCCTCGAGAGCTGACCGAGGCGCGTCCTCTCACCTCCACAGTCAGGTCAACTTTGACGTTGGCGCCGCCCAGGGCACTCGGTGACATCATGGCAGGCTCTGATTGGTCGCCCATGACCCACGCCACCCAATCCGCACATGGCTAGCGTTTTCTACAAAACGGCGGATCTGCAGGTAGGGGGTACTCTTTCATTTCTATCAGGGCACCACCTTCCCCTTACGTACATCTTATAATGTAACTTTCTCCCTTAACTGGCGGCCGATCTGGTAGCCACATATACCAACAGACTTCCCTGTGCCTCAGAGAATCAGTAGGGAGAGCTGATATGACTCTTAAAGCAGGCAAACGAAAGAAATAGGAGAGGGCACCGTAACATCATTTAGGTATATATGCGAAATTATCACTTTTCAAAGTATATGTCGTATCAGAGGTTAGGTCCAAGGTGATAGAATTGTGGTAATATGAGGAAAATAGTAACAACACACCTCTAATAATAACATATTAACAAAATCAGCTGTAATCCAGGGTGGAATGGAAGTTGGAAGCATACTGTCACGGGCTGGTTCCTAGGGGTGGAGGCCTGGTCGAGGACCGGACCGCGGGGACACTAAAAAGCCCCGAAATCATCTCAAGATAACCTCAAGAAGGGTCCCAGAGAACATATGTCACTAAAAGGTTGACAGATGAACTACAATTAAGGCCTGTAGCCCAGACGACAATCAACATCTCAGGGTTTCTAACAGACACAGGACCTCAAGTCTCCCAGGTGGTACAACCATCAGTACGTTTAGGCAGGTACGTCTGTCAAGTACAAGCCATTGTGGTGGACAAGAAACCAGCAGACCTACAAGTAAAAGGTCTGAGAGCAACATCCAAATTCATGAGAAATAGAGGAATAAAATTGGGAGATGATATTAAGTCTGATCACCTCACTGACTTCGGTATCCTTGTAGAGACTACTACTATCGATTCCTTGGTAGCCCTACTAAATATCAGGGCATAACCATGCTAAATTCTGCAGGAGGCAAATTACTCTCACGCCCAGTATTAAGCCTGAGGAGACCTATGCCTGCAGATAAACAATACCAGTAGAAATCTAAATTTGTCAGCTGATTATATTTCTCCAGTATCATTATACTAAGGAGATTACAGCTGACTATAGCAACAGAGGTTGATGTTAATATCATCATTTAAAGCTGAAGATGAGTTCATGAGGCCTCAGTGGCAAATCAGTGAACAGCCTAAGCAAATCAGTGTAGCCTAAACAGCTACAAGTCACAGCGACCAATGTCACTGAACCCACTGCAGTCTCAGAACCATGCTTGACTTTAATGACGGGCTATTCAATCCTCTGAGTCAGTTACCTAAATTAAACCCCAATTTGTCAGCCAAAAAAACTCCAGCAAATATGCTTAAGGGAGCTTGACTGACTATATTTATCTTACGACTGATTTTGATACATTTATTATTTAATCAGGAGGTGCCGTCTGTGGGTCAGGAACTGCCGTCCGTGGGTCAGGAGGTGCCGTCTGTGGGTCAGGAGGTGCCGTCTGTGGGTCAGGAGGTGCCGTCTGTGGGTCTGAAGGTGCCGTCCGTGGGTCAGGAGGTGCCGTCTGTGGGTCATGAGCTGCCGTCTGTGGGTCCGAAGGTGCCGTCCGTGGGTCAGGAGGTGCCGTCTGTGGGTCAGGAGGTGCCGTCCGTGGGTCAGGAGGTGCCGTCTGTGGGTCCGAAGGTGCCGTCCGTGGGTCAGGAACTGCCGTCCGTGGGTCAGATGGTGCCGTCCGTGGGTCAGGAGTTGCCGTCAGTGGGTCAGGAGCTGCCGTCTGTGGGTCAGGAACTATAGTCTGTGGGTCAGGAGCTATAGTCCGTGGGTCAGGAAGCGCCGTCAGTGGGTCAGGCACTGCCGTCCATGGGCCAGGAGGTGCCGTCCGTGGGTCAGGAGCTGCCGTCTGTGGGTCAGGAGGTGCCGTCCGTGGGTCAGGAGGTGCCGTCTGTGGGTCAGGAACTGCCGTCCGTGGGTCAGGAGGTGCAGTCAGTGGGTCAGGAGGTGCCGTCCGTGGGTCAGGAGGTGCCGTCCGTGGGTCAGGAGGTGCCGTCCGTGGGTCAGGAGCTGCCGTCTGTGAGTCAGGAGGTGCCGTCCGTGGGTCAGGAGGTGCCGTCCGTGGGTCAGGAGGTGCCGTCCGTGGGTCAGGAGGTGCCGTCCGTGGGTCAGGAACTGCCGTCTGTGGGTCAGGAACTATAGTCTGCTGGTCAGGAGTTATAGTCCGTGGGTCAGGAGGTGCCGCCCGTGGGTCAGGAGGTGCCGTCCGTGAGTCAGGAGGTGCCGTCTGTGGGTCAGGAGGTGCCGTCCGTGGGTCAGGAGGTGCCGTCTGTGGGCCAGGAACTGCTGTCCGTGGATCAGGAGGTGCCGTCTGTGGGAAAGGAACTGCCGTCCATGGGTCAGGAGGTGCCGTCTGTGGGTCAGGAGGTGCCGTCCGTGGGTCAGGAACTGCTGTCCGTGGATCAGAAGGTGTCGTCTATGGGAAAGGAACTGCCGTCCGTGGGTCAGGAGGTGCCATCTGCTGGGTCAGGCGGTGCCGTCTGTGGGTCCGGAGGTGCCGTCCGTGGGTCAGGAGCTATAGTCTGTGGGTCAGGAGCTATAGTCTGTGGGTCAGGAGCTATAGTCTGTGGGTCAGGAGCTATAATCTGTGAGTCAGATGCTGAAGTGTTGGTCAGGAATCTACAATGAGTAGTCGACAATGAACAAAAACTGACCGTGTCATTGTATACAATAACTGTGCTCCCATCTACGGTAGCAGGTACAGGAAGCAAACATTACACAATGATAGAAGAGATGATTTATACAAAAAGAAGCCAATAAACTATTTTTAAGTTTGCTGAAATCATTGGGATTGTCGCCAAGTGGGAATATTATATTATGGTTCCTGAACAAGGGGCAAATTACATATTGGTCTTAGGACACAAATGGAAATTATTACTAACCTCTTCATAAGTCTTGCTCCACTCGTTGTATATAGCGATGACCTGAAGGGGTCCTGCCCAGGCTTGAATACCTTGTCCATCATCTTTACAGCCATCTGGTCCATCTCGCTCTTGCTGCACATCTGATGATTCACAGAAAACGAACATTATCGTTTTAGAAAATCTAAGGTCATTTCAGAGATAATTTTTTTAACAAATTACCAACCATCCACGTAATTACTCCAGGTTGGATATATACTTATATATATACTTGCTTGGTTATAACGCTCCAGTGGTTTTTATACATCTGCACCAGGATAGTTATATACACCTGCTCCAGGATGTTTATATACACATGCTCCAGATGGTTATATACACCTGCTCATGGATGTTATATACACCTGCTCCAAGATGGTTATATACACCTGCTCCAAGATGGTTATATACACCTGCTCCAGGATGGTTATATACACCTGCTCCAGGATGGTTATATACACCTAATGTAGTCCCAATATACAAAAAGGTGACAGGCAAGAGGCACTGAACTACAGACCAGTTTCGATACCTTGTATACCACGCAAGGTGATGGAGAAGATCGTGAGAAAAAGGCTCGTAGAGCATCTGGAGGGAAAAAATTTGTAACCAACCAATTAACTCACAACGACACATTAAGTAATTTTACTTATAAACTTTTTAAAACGTCATTTTGTTCGTTTGCTAAAATTATCTATGATTTGATTGACTGAAATTAACGTCTTTTATACGTTATATAGACGACTTTTGAATAGTTTGTGTTGTCTTTCTGCGACCAAATAAAAACGTCAAAACATTTTGTGTTGCTGGGTAATTATCCTGGAGCAGGTGTATATAACCATCCTGGAGCAGGTGTATACCATCCTGGAGCAGGTGTATATAACCATCCTGGAGCAGGTGTATATAACCATCCTGGTGCAGGTGTATATAACCATCCTGGAGCAGGTGTATATAACCATCCTGGTGTAGGTGTATATAACCATCCTGGAGCAGGTGTATATAACCATCCTGTAGCAGGAGTATATACCATCATGGAGCAGGTGTATATAACCATCCTGTAGCAGGTGTATATAACCATCATGGAGCAGGTGTATATAACCATCCTGGTGCAGGTGTATATAACTATCCTTGAACAAGTGATACATCTGTTCCAAGAGGTTTACATACATTAGTTCCAATATAAGTGTACCATCTGTTGCAGAAGAATTGTAAACATCTGTTCCAAGAGGAATATTTGCATCTGTTTCAGGAGGATATATACATCTTTTCTAGGAGGAGTATATATATCTTTTCTATATAAATGTGTTCCATGAGAATTATATATGTGCTCCTGGAGGATTATGTGCATGTGTTCTAGAAGGATGCACATAAATACGCCTTATGTACTTCCACATTAATCCCAGCTTCCTCCTCCACACACCTCTCCCTTCCTCCATGGAGGTAAGCTACAAACATGGGCTAATGAAACCAAATATCAAAAGCCTAGAGGATAGATGGAACATAAGGGATATGATCACAACTTACAAGATACTGAAGGGGGAATAAATAAGGTGGAGAAGGATGCCCTCTTCAGACTGAGAGAGAGAAGACGAGAGGACACAGGTGGATGCTGGAAGCACAAATGAGCCAAAGGGATGTAACCCTCTGTACCTGTAATCCTGTACAGGGTACAGAATTACCTTTGTAATCCTTTGATTATCTTTGTAATCCTGTACAGGGTACATGATTACCTGTACCCTGTACAGGTAATTAACAAATGGAATGCTATAAAAGAGGAAGTGGTGGAAGCCCCCCTCCATCCACAACTTGAAGCCCCGATACGACAAAGATATTAAAAGTCAGAGTAGTTAAGTTGAAATGCGGCAAGTAAAAGGAAAACAGACATGGTATAAAGAGCTAAACCTTACTCCCTTGCAGACACTCATATAAAGTACTTTTTTATCATTTTTTTTTGCAGGGATATTCCTGTGCGAGCCCTATAAGTACTGATAAGTAAGTACATTTCTCCCAGTTCCTTCCTCCACAACTCTCTCCTTGCACGGCAACAGAGAGTACTACAGAGGGGAACAATAGGGCTGTGCAGCAAATCTACACAAACAAATAGGCAAAAGTGATTGGTTCTTAATTCCCCGTCCCCCATACCAGATACAGAAATGCAGCCACACGAACAAGTTACTCGTCGGGACAAACATACGAAGCCCAATTATCACGTGTAGCTTGTAAATGTACACAAATGCAGACGGAATTGCTAATACAGGAATAGAGTTATAGGAAAGAGTGGCAGAAGTACACTATAGGGATCATAAATGGCACATGATCCTTATAACGGATATGAAACTTAGTTATAGGAAAAGCAATCTTTACATAAGAGTATCAAGTTACTAGGAGAGATAGAATGCACAAAAGGGGAGGTGGTGTAGCTCTGTTGTTGCAGCTACACTAGAGCTCTGAAGAACCTAAAATAACAGAGGGATATGACTAGCAAGAGAATGTATTAGTAATAACAACAGTGGGAAGAGTGAAGGTCGTGGCAGCAATGATTTATAATCACCCATCAAGCAATAGAAGGCCTAGGGAAGAATACAACAGATGCAGTGAAAAGTGTTTAAAGTTGATGGATAAAGTAGCTATAGTTGCAAGGGAACAAAAGCTAAAATCGTAGCATTGGGGGACGTCAACAACAGAGAAATAGACTGGATGAATAAGGATCCCAACGGGGGTGATGAGACAGGAAGAAGAAAACTGGTAGACCTGGCAAACACACTTTTCTTAACTTCTTAAAGCGACATGTTACAGAACCATCAAGAATATGAGGAGACGAGCTACCAGCAACACAACCTTTTGGTAATTTCCCAAAATGAACCACACGGTTCAAAATTAGGGTATGAGCTGCCTCTTGGAGCAAGCGACCACTGCATTATCATGCCTGAATGCATAGTGGAGCTGAAGGAACTGGATACACAAAGAAACCCGTTGAAGAAGAAGGAAGATTAGAGTGGAATACAACAGGATAAGGGACTTTCTGTGGGAAATCAAATTGGAAAGATAAAAGGAAGAGAAAAACAGGAAATGGGATGATGGATGTCATTGCTGGGAAATGTGCTGATGCAACAGAACCGTTCATACCACTCAAGAAGGAGGTTGATGAAAATAGTAAAGCAAACCAGTGACTCAATTGGTAATTCTGGGAAGCTAAGGAAATGAAAAAGTATGGAAAAGTACCGAGAACTGGGAAGAGAAAGCAACAGAAAGGCACTAAACAGAACATGGAATAAACACTTCCGAAATAAGAGAGAAGTCTAGAGTCAATATGAAGATGACATTGCTGCTGAATTTCAACTCTCCGTCCTCCTTGCTCTTGTAACTTGTATATCGAGTATTGATTATCTGTCTCAGGGGATACTAGAGTATTTCAATATGCTCAATGCTTGGTCACGGGATCAGTTAAATAACAGTGATTATTAGTGTCTTGATGACCTATATTTCATCATTTGATAATATACCATTTGTTTCCGGGTATTATGATATATAAATATATGTCAATATTGTGTACCATGATTTCCTGAATTCAATTTTAAGATTATATAGTGCTTTACTCATGATATCGCCTTGCAAGTGAGTTATAGCATATTATGTTATACCTGTTGATATCCCTTGTTTTTGCCAATGCCTGAGAGTCCTCAGGAATGTTCAGTGAGATCATTCTGTGGCCTCGCAAGTGGCGAGAAGCCACTTGCGAGAAGTCTCTGAAGCACTCTGGCTCCGTTGGATCTTATCCTGCCGGGAAATGCTAATTGTGTTGTTGTATAAAGGTTTTTTTAATAAACTTGTATTAGGTTACATGAAGCTTTCAATTAATTCCTTTTCCAGGTACTCTCTCCATTACAATTTATTGCCTACTTAAGTAATCCTTGTCACCATCTCAAGGGTAATGCTGCTTCACATCTTTCATCATAAAAATGTGATATACGACCCTATAGCATTCTAAGCCTTATAACGACAGTCGTTCAGGGGCAAGACGACAACCCGTGACAAGATTACGATATCCTAGTAGAAGACAATATTACTTCAGGTCATTATCTTGACCACTGGTGTATCGGTATCTTGTCCTTTGTTCTTTAGGTAACTCAACTTGGGGCTGTTGCAAGAGCAACGTGCACTTGCTGCTCTCCATAAGAAACTAGTCATTATAATTAGCCATACTGCTGCATCAATGAGCAATAATTTTGTATTAAGGTCTACGTTACTGAGCAATATTTGTGTATTAATGTAGTGGATGTATAGCATTACTTAGCCATACTTCTGTATTAATTTATGTATTATTTTGCAATACTGCTCTATTAATGTATGAATTTAGTAGCCATATTGCAGTACTAATGTCTGCCTTACTAAGCCTTGCTGCCCCATTAATGTTTGCCTTACTAAGCCTTGCTGCCCCATTAATGTCTGCCTTACTAAGCCTTGCTGCCCCATTAATGTCTGCCTCACTAAGCCTTGCTGCCCCATTAATGTCTGCCTTACTAAGCCTTGCTGCCCCATTAATGTCTGCACTACTTAGCAATAATAGTGAATGAATGTCTTCATTACTTAGCCATGCCCCGGTCGGCCGAGCGGACAGCACACTGGACTTGCGATCCTGTGGTCCCGGGTTCGATCCCGGGCGCCGGAGAGAAACAATGGGCAGAGTTTCTTTCACCCTATGCCCCTGTTACCTAGCAGTAAAATAGGTACCTGGGTGTTAGTCAGCTGTCACGGGTTGCTTCCTGGGGTTGGAGGCCTGGTCGAGGACTGGGCCGCGGGGACACTAAAGCCCCCAAATCATCGCAAGATAACCTCAAGATAAGATGCCTCTATGTCAATAACGGTATTAAGTTGCCATACTATTGTATTAATATCTGCTTTACTTAGCGTATGTAGCATATGTATAAATACATACATAACGTATGTATCTATGCAGACATTAATACATACTTGCAATTTTGCTGCATCTAGGCATTAGTAGGAATCCATCAGTCTCAGGAGACTATGGAGATCTGGATGTCAGTCTGGAGTGGCCTCTCCAGGACGCTAAGCCTTGGTAGGTAGATACGAGGGAGAAGCTGTTACCCATGCAGCAGGTGCCTCTCTCACCACGGCGCCGAAAGCCTCCAATGGAAAGGCGGAATGCCATAATGGGTCCTAAATCAAGGGACCTTGGCGACTTGCCAATTCGATTCGTTCCAGTTTAGATGTCATCTAAGCATTACTGCCCTATAAATGTAGTACTGTATGCATTAAGATGCCATACTGCTGTATTAACACCTGCCATAAAGAACAATTTTGCCATCCCAAAATACATTGGGTAGTCAAAGTTGCTGTACCATCAGAAGTGATTGAGATTAAACGTTTACATAATTGTTGGTAAAGAATGAGACGTTACCTTGAATGTGGTGCGGGCGGGTGTAGTGTGGTAGACGTCACGTTGAGCAGAGCTATGAGTGTGTTCCACCTATGGTGGTCACTAGATAACTGAGGCAGCACCGCCTCTACCTGCATTTTAAAATAGTGAGTGAACACTGGTTAGCAACACAGCCTGCTTCCTCATGAACTCAAATAAAGCACCTAGTTGTGCTTGCGCAGTTTGTGTGTCGGCTCTTTTGTCCCGCCTCTCTACCTTCAATTAAATGGTGTACAATCAATCCTTAGCCTATTGGGCTCTATCTAATCTACACTTGATACTTCGTATGGAGTCTGTCTCCGCCACATTACTTCCTAATGCATTTCATATATTAACTACTCTGACATTGACAAAATTATTTCTAATATATCTATGGCTCATTTGAGCACTCAATTTCCACCTGTGTTCCCTACTGCGCGTGCCCCTTGTGTTAAATTAACTGACTTTGTCTACCCTATCAATATGAGGTGATCATGTCTCTCCTTAACTCTTCTGTCTTCCAGTGACCTGAGGTTTAATTCCTGTAGTCTCTTCTCGTAGCTCATACCCCTTAGTTCAGGCACTAGTCTGGTGGCATACCTCTGAACCTTTTCCAACTTAATCTTATGCTTGGCAAGATATGGACTCCATGCTGGAGTTGCTTACTCCAGGATTGGTCTGACTTACGTCGTATACAAGGTTCTGAATGATTCCTCACACAAGTTTCTAAAGGCAGTTCTTATGTTGACCAATCTGGCAAATGCCGTTGATGTTATCCACTTGATATGGGCTTCGGGTGACAGGTCTGACGTGATATCAACCCCCTACGTCTTTCTCTTTCTCTTACTCTAGAAGAATTTTTAATCTCCTAAACGGTAACTTGAATCTGGTTTTATGTTCTCTACACTTATCTTCGTTATATTTGATATTCTAAGAGTGCGACTTAACCAAACTATGAATGCTCTGCAAATCAAGAGACCTAGAATGTGAGATGACCTTCCCAGTCACGTCATAGGCTGTACCTCTCTCAACCAGTTTAAGAGAAAACTAAGTACTACCTAATAAACTCCATGTAGCCTACCTTACCTCCTAAATGTCAATCCATGTCTTACTATCTATATAAATAAAAATGGAAATGTTCGTTTGTTCAAAATCGCTAATCTCCGAAAGTTCTTCACCGATTGCCTTGAAATGTTCACACAACGTTCCTTTCGCATCCGAGCGGGTTTTTATATACATACTATATAGATGTAAAGTATGTGACGGGAAAAAACACATGCTATTTTTGAAAAGCTGTGTTTTTCAGTTTTTTTCATGAGAGGGATATCTTCGAAACCTCTTTACCGATTACTTTGAAATTTTGACTCAACATTGCATTCAAATAGGCGAGTGTTTTTATATATCTGCTACATACATGCCTCACCTGTGACAGGAAAAAACATGCTTTTTTAAAAAACAGCGCCATCTGTAGGACGTAAGAACAACACACGCTGTAATCTCCGAAAGTTCTTCACCGATTGCTTTGAAATTTTGACACTTGTTCCATTCGAATACGTGCATGTTTTTATATACCTACTAATTAGATTCTACACCTGTGAAAGGTAAAAACCTGCGTCTTTTTTAAACAGTACCATCTGTTGCACGTAAGAGCAACACACGATATACAAAATATGTTACGATTCCCTTTCAATGTTTCCGATTGCATTGATAAATTGAATTTTCATAGATTTTGATTAATTTTCATTTTGATTTAATTATTTTTTGTCACGTTGCGTTAGAATTTAGCTGTGTAGTTCACCATACCGTTCATTTCGTGGGTATAGCTTATGTGTTTATTTTTCATTGTTTTTCATTTCGGTTTTTTAACTGTTCTTATTTTTCAGTGCAGTTGGTGGTGAAATTGAGCTGTGTCGATTGATCTGCGTTTGAACTGAAATATTTCTTTAGTATTTTTTGTTTCTGTTTTGAAAACAAGAAAATGAATAACGCGTATATTTCACAGTTGCAAATGTACAAGAAACAGCTATGAATCCACCGGCTACAACGTTAACTGCTTTCTTCACGTTATGTCAAAATGACGCGTTTGCGAAAACACTGCTGTATTCGGACGTGCATACGTATTCCACATGGAATGCCAGTAGAAAATCATTTGAACGACGCAAACGAGGAGACCGAATCGACGGACAACCTGGCATATTCAAATAAACTACGATAGTTAGACTGTACACCGTGCATCCCAATCAAGATGAATGCTTCTTTCTTCACATGCTGTTGGTAAATGTGCCCGGTTAAACGTCTTTCCAGCCTTTTAGATATGCCAACGGCGTAACACATCCCGTTTTCGTCGTGCATGTCAAGCTCGAAATTTATTGGAGAACGACCGACACTGGGATGTATGAATTAATATGCGTCCAACACGTCACATCCAAATCAAATTCGTGCATTGTTTGCAATCATTTTGACCACCGACTTTTCTTCATCTCCAACAGAGTTATAGGAGAAATATAAACCGCACGTGGCTGAAGCTATTATCCGTGGAATACGAAGGAAAATTCATATATGAACATTGATTTCACAGCATAAATCAACAACGAAGTGTGATAATGATTGAAGATTTGTGCTTAGAAATCGTAAACAAAGTTCTTAATCAGTTATAAATGCCATCACCGAATCGATCTGCTGCTGCGTCGTTCGATGTAGAATTGCGTCGTAAACAAAATTACAACACGTGTGATCTGTTGTCGTATGTGCAATCAAATATTCCTAAGCTAACGCTTGAGCGAAAAGGCATTTACAATCAAATAATTCAAACTGTCAATAACGGGTTTGGAGAAATCTTCTTAGATGCGCCAGGAGGAACTGTAAAACCTTCATAATTAGATTGATTCTGGCAGCCTTTCGATTCCAAAATGGCATAACCTTAGCTCTTGTATCGTCCGGAATAGCTACGACATTGTTACCAGGTGGAAGAACTGCTACTTTGGCCTTGAATTTGCCATTGAACATGCAATTCATTGAAACTCCCACGTGCAACATTTCCAAAGCATCCGGCATGGGAAAAGCATAGCAGAAATGTAAACTTATTGTTTGGAATGACTGCACATTGGCCCACAAAAAACCGCTCGAGGCTCTTGGTCGATCATTGCAAGATTTGCGTGGAATCATCAGACCATCTGGAACCCATTAATATTGCTTACAGGAGTTTTCAGGCAAAAAATACCTGTAATTCCTCGATACAAGTCCGTCGACACTGTTGATGAAGCAGGTGAAGCGGTTAATTATCCAACTGAATTTTTTAATTCACTCAATCTGCCAGGGATACACTCACACGAACGGCAATTGAAAATCTGCGAGCCAATTATGTTGCGAAATATTAATTAGCTAAAGCTTTGCAACGCCAAGCACCTTGCAGTAAAATAATTAATTGTAGCAGAAGCTACAATCTTGACAAGACTTTTCAAAGGTGAAGATGTCCTCATTCCTCGCATTTCTATGATTCCAACAGATATGCAATTTCAATTTAAGATATAGTAATTTCCAATTCAATAGGCGTTTGAAATCACCATCAATAAAGCTCAGGGCCAATCTTTTGAACTGTGCGCTTTATATCTAGACACGGATTGCTTCTCAGAGGGACAAATATATTTTGTGTTCTAGAGTCGGGAAACCAGACAATCTCTATATCTCCACAGACAATGAACAACAAAAATATTGTATACCCACAAGCATTGTGAATTTAAACATTAGAAACGTGCGCTTTCTCTTTTCTTTCTTTTGCACTTAACCAGACTGAGCCACAGCAAAGCGTGGCGGGTACAGCTAGTTTTCAAATAAATCTTTGTTGACTAAATACTTTTTCCGTCATGTTTTTTCTCCTTTTTGTCCCTTTTTCAACTCAATTTATGCTTTGATGTAAATTAGTATTAAGTTTTAATCAGTGTTTTCCCACAACTTGTTCGAAGCGCAGTGCTTATTAGTGGCTTTTTGAATAGTATGTACCAGCTCTATCTAAAAATCCAACATTATATTTGTAACTCATCTTGTATGTATGTAATTTTACCTGAATGAACATTTGATTTGATTTGATTTGATGCCGTAATTTTTGTTAAAATAATGTTTTATATTTTTAATAATTTGAAGTAACTTTTCAATGTTGCTTTAAAAAAAATTGATAAGAAGATTGTAATCCATTGATTTTTATATAAATCTGTATAAATGTATTTACAGAAACATAATTTTTTTATATATAAAACAGACTTTAACTAAGCTATGCATATTACCATATGTTGGATTAGTATATTTATATTTTACATTAATAGAATGGTCGCCAAAACTATATTTTCACTTACGTTTTATCCAAATTTTATCCACTTGCCATTAATGGCTCAATTTTTTTATTAATACAAGAGGTACATCTGCATTTGTGCAGCTACCCTAGACTATATGAAGCGGATTACAGCGTGTCAAAAAAGTTAACTACGTGATGCTAAACAATCCCCATCACACAGGATGGTTATTCATACAGAGGCATGTGATAGACAGTCTGCACTGGCAGACTCCGGATGCATTTTGAGGATATCATCAACACAAGAGTGAATGAGGTAGCAGTGTTAATAAAAGTCCCCATCTCGCAGGATGGTTAGTCATACAGGGCCATATGTTAAGTAGCCTGCACTAGCAAATTTTGGGTACACTGTGGGGATATCTCCATGAATACGAGAGTGAATAAAGTAATTGCAAAGCTCCAGGTACCTCATGCCAACTGGTCTGAAAGGTCTAATAACTAGGCATTCGGTGATCTCGTGTGGGAGATCATGGCGCAGTTCCTGCTCACAGAGTTTGCACCTGGAGTGCACAGGATTGGGAGATTCGTCATCTGCATCCACCTGCCACAGGTAACAGTAACCCGTATAAGTCACCAGTAACAGCAAAAGGATATCAAACGTTATGCAACTGAAACAAGTTATCAACATTGTAATTTTGCAAGCATGTTACTGCTAAAATAAATCATCCAAAGAGATTATAAAAGTCAACTTGAATTCTGGTATGCTTAAAAAAAGTTACAATGCTGAATAAGCCAACAGTTCTAGCATAAGGGTTATGCCCTAACTTCAACAATTGGGGATAATGATGTCAGATATATTTCAAATTAACAATTTGGTTTTGTGTGAAATACAATTTAACCTTAAAATTAACTTTGGAATTGGTTAGTAAAGTTAAGGTCTTGTATGCAGTGGTGCAGTGCTGCTGGAGCTAGTCCGGGTGCAGTTCTGGCACCTTTGTAAGAGGATAATGGAATGGGCTAAATGAAGAGAGGATGAGGTGAAAGGGAGATAATAACTTATGAGTGATTCTTGATTGTGGCAGGAAATTGTTAGTATTACATTACTAATAAGTTAATAATGTTATGATATTTTTTCATTTTTTTAAAGATTCAAAAGTATTTACTTTTTATATATTTAAAAAGTAAACACGATGAATAGTAGTGGTAAGATGTAGAAACAATACCCGACGCACGTGAACGCTTCCTGTTCATTTATGCCAGATAAACTATAAGACAAAGTTGCCAACTTACTGTTTTTGGATACTAATATTCAATGATAATGTTCATTGCTTTAGAAGTAGTTCAATAGACAGGTATTGTTTATTCATACAATACAATACAATACTTTAGTAGTGTATTTTGAGTATATATATTTAGTATATACTTGGCCGGTAAAACGACAAAACTGCTATACACAACTTTACACAATTTAGAAGTTTTTGGGGTGGTTTTAGTGTCGTGTGAAATGCTGAGTTAGCAACTCTGCTTCTCTGTGTCAGCAGCATTAGTAAAGTGGTGGGTAGTCGTCCCTTGATTTCTCTCTAATACAAAATCATTTTTTTCTCACAAAAAATAATGTTTTCTAAGCAAAGAATGTTGGCTTCCTTCTTTCGTAAACTTAATGAGGAGTTTATGCAGAATAATATACAGGAAACTGATAATGATAACAGTGCAAGTGGCAAAAGTTGTGTTTCGAATGTCAAGGTGGGATCCCTTGATTGTTGCAAACGTGGGTTGGACATGTATATGAGTAAGATTGGGTGGTTATAAATAGGAACTGCCTCGAATGGGCCACTAGGCCTTCTGCAGATATCTTTATTCTTATGTTTTTATATTACATTTTCTTGGGTTAAACTCTAACAACTATTTGTTGGACCATTCCTTCAGTTTGTCCAGGTCTTCTTGAAGCGTTATGCTGTCTTCTTCTGTCTTAATCCTTCTCATAATTTTGACATCATCAGCAAACATTGAAAGGAATGAGTCTATACCCCACTGGAAGTTCATTTATGTATATCAGAAACAGAATAGGTGCAAGTACAGAACCCTGTGGGACCCTCTGGTGGCTTCACGCCATTCTGAGGTCTCACCCCTCACAATAACTCTGCTTCCTATTGCTTAGGGACTCCCTCATCCATTCGAACACCCTACCAGTTACTCATGCCTGTTTCTCCAACTTATGCACCAGCCACTTATGTTGTACTGTGTCAAAGGCTTTCCAGCAGTCCCAAAAAATGCAGTCTGCCCAACCTTCTCTCTCTCTTGCTTAATCTTTGTCATCAGATCGTAGAGTTCTATTAAACCAGTGAGTCAAGATTTACCCTCGCTGAACCCATGTTGGTGGTGTGTCACGAAGTCCCTTCTTTTCAGATGTGCTACAAGGTTTTTTCTCACGCTCTTCTCCATCACCTTGCATGGTATACATGTTAAGGACACTGGCCTGTAGTTCGGTGCCTCTTGTCTGTCACCCTTTTTGTATATAGGGACTACATTAGCTGTCTTCCATATTTCTGCAAAGTTTCTGTCTCCAGTGAGCTACTATATACCATGGAGAGTGGCAAACAAAGTACTTCTGCAGACTCTTTCAGTACCCATGGCGAGATGCCGTCCAGACCAACAGCCATTCTCGCTTCCATATCCAATAGATTCCTCTAAATCGCATCTCATCGCAATTTAGAACCCTTCCAAGGCCGTTTGGTTTACTGCCACCTCTCCTAGCTCAGGGACTTCACCTCGTTCTGCTGATAAGATCTTCAGGAATTTCTTGTTGAGTTCTTCACACACGACTTTTTTTTATTCTTTGTGTACTTGTTTTCACTTGTTCGAAGTTTCATCACATGTTCTTTCACTTTTGTTTTCCTCCTGATGTGGATGTGAAGCTGTCTTGGTTCGGTTTGGCTTTATTTTCAATGTAATTTTCATACTGCCTCTCTGATTCTCTTCTCACGCTGATATACTCATTCCAGGCTCTCTAGTATCTCTCTCTGCTATATGCTGTTCTGCTATTACGGAACTTTCTCGACGCTCTTTTGTTCCGTTCTTTTACTTCTATACTTTCCCTATTAAACCATAAATTCTTCTTTGGCTTCTCATTGTTTTCTTTTTGGACCAAGATAAACCTGTTTACTGCTTCCTGACATTTTTGAATGACATTGTCAATCATGTCTTGTACTGTCTTAATTCTGAGTTCTGATTCCCATGGCATTTCTCTTCGTAATTTTTATATCTCCTCATAACTTCCCTTTCGTTACGCCAGCCCTTCGTTTTCTAGATTTATTTTTTTTTTGGGGCGGATCTCTTAGCTCTCTGGTAGAGCTCTATCCTAGCTCTACCAGGTAATCAAATATAAGTACAATGTGATCACAGATTCCCATGGGGGCTTCCAACTTAACTTCCCTTATATCTGACTCATTTAGGGTGAATATCTGATCAAGCATTGGTGGTTCGTCTTCTCTCATTCTTGTCAGTCCCTTGATGTGTTGCTTAGAAAATTTCTTCTTGTCACGACCATCAGCTTAGCTCTGCAATTGTTCGGTCCTCCATGTGGTTCTCTGTTCTCCCAATCTATCTTCCCGTGGTTGATCTCTTTCATGATTAGCAGTCTGGAACCGTTCCGCTAGCGACAGAGGCTGCTCTCTCTATTATATTAAAAGTAGCTATGTTGTATCTATCATATTTATGTCTGGGTCTTCTGTCATTTGGTGGGGGATTATATATGACTACTACTATAGGTTTTTGTCCACCAATATCTAAAGCGCCTGTTCACTGAAGCCTTCACATCCCAGGATAACCATCTCCTCAAAACTCCAGTCATTTCTTATCAGCTGAGCTACTCCGCCTCCACCTCTTCCTTCCCTCTTTTTCCAAACTACATAATATTCCTGCAAAAACACTGCATCTGTTATGGTTTTGTTACATTTGTTTCTGTGCGTGCTAATAGGTTTTGGGTTTCATCTTGTGGCCATTCTCCAAGTTCACTTGATTAATTTGTAATCCCATCTATGCTTGTATATATTGCCCTGAAACTCACTTTCTTCTGTTAGTTCTAGTTTCCTCTTCTTGGTAGTCTTTCTCCCGATGGAGGAATTTGTTCCAAAGGAGTGAAGATTTGTGAGTTGGTTAACAAGGTCTCAGAGGATTCTGGGCATGAGTGGGAGGGTGGGAGGGCAGGGAGGATGTGGGATGTGGGGGGGGTAAGGAGGGAATAGGGTGAGGAGGCACAGGGAGGGTAAGGGTGAGAAGGGAGGGGGAAAATGAGGAGTATGGGGTGAATGGGAAGAGTATGGTGAGTAAATGTACTCACCTTATTGAGAATAAACGGTCAAGAGCTATGCCTTGAACCCCACCTTTACGAGCTCTCTGTTGTCTAATGAACCGTCCCCTGACCATCCTGTTCCTTCTTATGTCTACTTTTCAACACAAATTTTGCAGTAGATGCAACTATCTCTCCCTCTAGCACATTTTAATGTATTCATTTCCATTTTACATAAATTATCTTTCCCGGATTCCTGTGACTCATCTTGCCTCAAGTTTCCATCCATATACCCACCCTTTTCTCTGCCTAATATTTAACGTGTTTCTCTGCCTAATATTTAACGTGTTTCTCTGCCTTATACTTAACGTGTTCTATTGATCTGCCTTTTACTTAACGTGTCCCCTGATCTGCCTTATACTTGTGTCCTCCTAATCTGCCTTATAATTAACGTGTCCTCCTGATCTGCCTTATACTTAACGTGTCCTCCTGATCTGCCTTATACTTAACGTTTCCTACTGATCTGCCTTATACGTAATGTGTCCTCCTGATCTACCTTATACTTAACGTGTCTTACTGATCTGTATTATACTTAACGTGTCCTACTGATCTACCTTATACTTAACGTGTCCTACTGACCTACCTTATACTTAACGTGTCCTACTGATCTACCTTATACTTAACGTGTCCTACTGATCTACTTTATACTTAACGTGTCCTACTGATCTACCTTATACTTAACGTGTCCTACTGATCTACTTTATACTTAACGTGTCTTACTGATCTGCCTTATACTTAACGTGTCCTACTGATCTACCTTATACTTAACGTGTCCTACTGATCTGCCTTATCAGAATGTTATATATCGCGATGATGTCTCCTCAGTGAGTGGAGTGGTACTTTTATACCTCCTTAACAATTCCTCATTATATAATGCTCGCAATTCTCTCTGTGAGTTTCATGACATATTCCTGGACTTTCCCTTCGGTGGTTAATATTCTTCTTTAGGTACAGTCAAAAGGGTCCCTGTTAGGGTGGATTGACAACTGTCGTGACCTATGTTCTGATGATCTATATTTTTGGTTCAAAAATACTATTATTGTGGCTAAAAGTTTCGCTAAGGTTCATGATGTTAGTGTAATTGTGGGAGCCTCTGTGCTTGGCTACTGGTTAAACAGATGTTGTTATCACAAAACATGCGTGTCTCCAGGCCAAGCTGGGCAGTAGAATTCAAGTTATCGAATGCAGGTAAACTGTTCATAAGCATATAATATATCAGCTCCTTCTATATCACGGTTTCATAGAGGCTTCTCCCTTCCAATAATAATGGATGCTTGGTCATCATGTTTCCTTCCCAGTTCTCATTACCTTGGGTCTCTCTGGGACGAAGAACAGCAATCATTTCCTCAACAGTGTTTGAAGTATATTCAGGTCGTCCAGTAAAGTTGCTCAATCCTCGTGTTATATGGCTCAGATCATTAAATTGGCCTCACTCGCAAACATTCATTTGAATGCATCAAGTATCGCACTGAGGCTATATATATATATATATCATGAATAGTAAAGGCCCCCTTGTCCTTATCCAAGTGGGATTCCACTTGTGACTTCCCTTCACTCAGGTCTCTCCTCTCACCGTAGCCCTCTGTTTCCTAACAAAAGAGGTACTTTCTAACTCAACTTAGCACTCTCCAACTTACTCAAGTCAAATTCTCAAGTTTGTTTACCAGTCTCATGTGTGGTTATGTATCCCATGTTTTCTTTCAGTCCGGAAAGATTCTTGTTTATACTTCACTTTTCTATTTTTAATACGGTTACTTTGCCACAAAGTTTTAGTAAGGTCGTTGGTCAGGACTTGTCTTCACTAAAGCCATCTTGTTGTTAACAAACAGGGTTTTCATTCATCTGATGATCCACTAATCTCTTCCCAAATCTTTTGCACGATGCAGGGAATGCAATCTACTAACACTGGTTCAAATCCTCAGGCATTAGATTGTTCACTTGCTTGAATAAAGGTACATCGCTGTTTATCATCTATTTCTTTAGGCAATGTCCCTAAGTGTAACGAGGTGTTGTAGGTAATGTTATAAAGCTACTATATTTCTTTAGTGGAGTTCATGAAGGATCCAGGAAGAAATGAACTCAGATCTTAATGATTTTATATCATCCGAATTCCAGCAAGTGTTTCCGGTCTTCATCTGAAGGTACTGAGACTGCCACAGCACGAGGGTACTGAGACTGCCACAGCACGAGGGTACTGACAGTGCCACAGCACGAGGGTACTGAGAGTGCCACAGCACGAGGGTACTGAGAGTGCCACAGCACGAGGGTACTGAGAGTGCCACAGCACGAGGGTACTGAGACTACCACAGCACGAGGGTACTGAGACTGCCACAGCACGAGGGTACTGAGACTACCACAGCACGAGGGTACTGAGACTGCCACAGCACAAGGGTACTGAGACTGCCACAGCACGAGGGTACTGAGACTACCACAGCACGAGGGTACTGAGACTGCCACAGCACAAGGGTACTGAGACTACCACAGCACGAGGGTACTGAGACTGCCACAGCACGAGGGTACTGAGACTGCCACAGCACGAGGGTACGATGACTGCTACAGCACGAGGGTACTGAGACTACTACAGCACGAGGGTACTGAGACTACTACAGCACGAGGGTACGATGACTGCTACAGCACGAGGGTACTGAGACTACTACAGCACGAGGGTACGATGACTGCTACAGCACGAGGGCACTATGACTGCTACAGCACGAGGGTACGATGACTGCTACAGCACGAGGGTATGATGACTGCTACAGCACGAGGGTACGATGACTACTACAGCACGAGGGTACGATGACTACTACATTACGAGGGTACGATGACTGCTACAGCACGTGGGTACTGAGACTACTACAGCACGAGGGTACTGAGACTACTACAGCACGAGGGTATGATGACTGCTACAACACGAGGGTACGATGACTACTGTTGGAAATTTCCAACACTTATCATCCATTATTATATATAATAAACTACTATTACCTTACTAATTGCAGTAGCTCTTAACACCACTAACAGTAGTGTAATATAATTTAATCTGAGCATATTGCTGATAATATTACTCCTGATAATGTAAATCGAGAGTTATTAATTGAAATTATTTAGTAACAGTTTTTATTCTGTTACGATCGAATGCTCTGGAGAGGTATAAATATCATCTCCATTTCTCGCTAGAGATCATTTATCGAGAATATTATAATTATTAAAACCCTATAATTCCAACCCAGTTCATATTATCGCATTTCATCCATAATTGCGCGGAAAAGAATAATTCGTGTTTAATAATTTCCGTGGTGAATGCGAGAGCGGGAGAGGGAGGGCGGCGACGCCATTAATCAACAAGGCTTGGTCACGAGGCAGCGTGGGAGAAGCACATGGCATTTGCTGGAATTCTTATCGACAAGAATTACGTTGATACCCAGTTAATAAGTGAAATTTACTTGCCTATGTGTTCTCTAGTGCCTCAGCAGTTAATAACGCGTCTACAATTAATACCAGGACCCGTAATTAAGTGTGCACAGCAGTGAACATTGAGTCCGGCAGACGCTAATTTCGGCAGACCTCAGTACTCGGTTACGCTCACAGGTTTTTCCCTAGTTTGATGCATCAAGTAGGTAGTACCTTTGTGAGTAGTTTGTCGTCAGGAAGATTGAACATCAAAAATAACATGTTAGTAATGTTTATTACTCATCTCAGTTTCATGAATATCTGAACATAATTTGTAGCCTAGTCAATTGCTACTTTATATTTCTTGTATTACAGCGTGTATTTGAGGTGTCAGCAAGATTCTCATCAATCGTGTTATTTACCTCGAGTTATTTCTCTATGGGGATTCCGTGACCACGAGGACGAATGATGAACTGGCGTTAGAAATCGTCTTACAGCTAAGACACATTTTTTTATAAATTTATTCAATTTCATTATTGCTTCTATAATTAATATAGCAATTACCATAGAATGTTTATTGCCAGATTTGGTAATTAATGTTTATCTTTAACTGTGCTCAATATTTATGCTCAGTGATTAATGTTGATTAATGATTATAATTATAATTTGATTACCATATATTTGAATATATAGTAGTTCGATTTACCATATTATTAATACCATAATGAACTAGTGACGAACCACACTGGTTCCTAGATATATATGAACTTCTAGAAATAACCCCCAATGTTGATATTTGAGGCTTTGGCTTTAATTAATAATTACAGTCTTCATTAATTTCAAGTGATTATTTATTAAATGAGTTTCCATAGACACTGGTTCACTAGTGTCATTCTAATGATCACTTTTATTTGTTTTCCCTCTTTTCTCAAAAGTGGGTGGTCCTTCGAGTTATTTCAATACAATAATTAAATAATTTAATTTCTGAGTTCAAGCCCCAGATACCCAACAACTACTGCAGCACGAGGGTACTGAGACTGCTGCAGCACGAGGGCACGATGACTGCTACAGCACGAGGGTACGATGACTGCTGCAGCACGAGGGTACGATGACTACTACAGCACGAGGGTACGATGACTGCTACAGCACGAGGGTACGATGACTGCTACAGCACGAGGGTACGATGACTACTACAGCACGAGGATACGATGACCACTACAGCACGAGGGTACGATGACTGCTACAGCACGAGGTACGATGACTGCTACAGCACGAGGGTACGATGACTACTACAGCACGAGGGTACGATGACTGCTACAGCACGAGGGTACGATGACTGCTACAGCACGAGGCACGATGACTACTACAGCACGAGGGTACGATGACTGCTACAGCACGAGGGTACTGAGACTACTACAGCACGAGGGTACGATGACTGCTACAGCACGAGGGTACGATGACTGCTACAGCACGAGGGTACGAGACTACTACAGCACGAGGGTACGATGACTGCTACAGCACGAGGGTACTGAGACTACTACAGCACGAGGGTACGATGACTGCTACAGCACGAGGGTACTGAGACTACTACAGCACGAGGGTACGATGACTGCTACAGCACGAGGGTACGAGACTACTACAGCACGAGGGTACGATGACTGCTACAGCACGAGGGTACGATGACTGCTACAGCACGAGGGTACGATGACTGCTACAGCACGAGGGTACGATGACTACTACAGCACGAGGGTACTGAGACTACTACAGCACGAGGGTACGATGACTGCTACAGCACGAGGGTACTGAGACTACTACAGCACGAGGGTACGATGACTGCTACAGCACGAGGGTACTGAGACTACTACAGCACGAGGGTACTGAGACTACTACAGCACGAGGGTACTGAGACTACTACAGCACGAGGGTACTGAGACTACTACAGCACGAGGGTACGATGACTGCTACAGCACGAGGGTACGATGACTGCTACAGCACGAGGGTACGATGACTACTACAGCACGAGGGTACGATGACTACTACAGCACGAGGGTACGATGACTGCTACAGCACGAGGGTACTGAGACTACTACAGCACGAGGGTACGAGACTACTACAGCACGAGGGTACGATGACTACTGCAGCACGAGGGTACGATGACTACTACAGCACGAGGGTACGATGACTGCTACAGCACGAGGGTACGATGACTGCTACAGCACGAGGGTACTGAGACTACTACAGCACGAGGGTACTGAGACTGCTACAGCACGAGGGTACGATGACTACTACAGCACGAGGGTACGATGACTGCTACAGCACGAGGGTACGATGACTGCTACAGCACGAGGGTACGATGACTGCTACAGCACGAGGGTACTGAGACTACTACAGCACGAGGGTACGATGACTGCTACAGCACGAGGGTACGATGACTGCTACAGCACGAGGGTACGATGACTGCTACAGCACGAGGTACGATGACTACTACAGCACGAGGGTACGATGACTGCTACAGCACGAGGGTACGATGACTGCTACAGCACGAGGGTACGATGACTACTACAGCACGAGGGTACGAGACTGCTACAGCACGAGGGTACGATGACTACTACAGCACGAGGGTACGATGACTGCTACAGCACGAGGGTACGATGACTGCTACAGCACGAGGGTACGATGACTACTACAGCACGAGGGTACGATGACTGCTACAGCACGAGGGTACGATGACTGCTACAGCACGAGGTACGAGACTACTACAGCACGAGGGTACGAGACTGCTACAGCACGAGGGTACGATGACTACTACAGCACGAGGGTACGATGACTACTACAGCACGAGGGTACGATGACTGCTACAGCACGAGGGTACGATGACTGCTACAGCACGAGGGTACTGAGACTACTACAGCACGAGGGTACGAGACTGCTACAGCACGAGGGTACTGATGACTACTACAGCACGAGGGTACGAGACTACTACAGCACGAGGGTACTGAGACTACTACAGCACGAGGGTACTGACTGCTACAGCACGAGGGTACTGAGACTACTACAGCACGAGGGTACGAGACTGCTACAGCACGAGGGTACGAGACTGCTACAGCACGAGGGTACGATGACTGCTACAGCACGAGGGTACTGAGACTGCTACAGCACGAGGGTACGATGACTGCTACAGCACGAGGGTACTGAGACTGCTACAGCACGAGGGTACGAGACTACTACAGCACGAGGGTACGATGACTGCTACAGCACGAGGGTACGATGACTGCTACAGCACGAGGGTACGATGACTACTACAGCACGAGGGTACGATGACTGCTACAGCACGAGGGTACGAGACTACTACAGCACGAGGGTACGATGACTGCTACAGCACGAGGGTACGATGACTACTACAGCACGAGGGTACGATGACTGCTACAGCACGAGGGTACGATGACTGCTACAGCACGAGGGTACGATGACTACTACAGCACGAGGGTACGATGACTGCTACAGCACGAGGGTACGATGACTACTACAGCACGAGGGTACGATGACTGCTACAGCACGAGGGTACGATGACTGCTACAGCACGAGGGTACTGAGACTACTACAGCACGAGGGTACGATGACTACTACAGCACGAGGGTACGATGACTGCTACAGCACGAGGGTACGATGACTGCTACAGCACGAGGGTACGATGACTGCTACAGCACGAGGGTACGATGACTACTACAGCACGAGGGTACGATGACTACTACAGCACGAGGGTACTGAGACTACTACAGCACGAGGGTACGATGACTGCTACAGCACGAGGGTACGATGACTGCTACAGCACGAGGGTACGATGACTGCTACAGCACGAGGGTACGATGACTACTACAGCACGAGGGTACGATGACTGCTACAGCACGAGGGTACTGAGACTACTACAGCACGAGGGTACTGATGACTACTACAGCACGAGGGTACGATGACTACTACAGCACGAGGGTACGATGACTACTACAGCACGAGGGTACGATGACTGCTACAGCACGAGGGTACGATGACTGCTACAGCACGAGGGTACTGAGACTACTACAGCACGAGGGTACTGATGACTGCTACAGCACGAGGGTACGATGACTACTACAGCACGAGGGTACGATGACTACTACAGCACGAGGGTACGATGACTGCTACAGCACGAGGGTACGATGACTACTACAGCACGAGGGTACGATGACTGCTACAGCACGAGGTACGATGACTACTACAGCACGAGGGTACGATGACTGCTACAGCACGAGGGTACGATGACTACTACAGCACGAGGGTACGATGACTGCTACAGCACGAGGGTACGATGACTGCTACAGCACGAGGGTACGATGACTGCTGCAGCACGAGGGTACGATGACTGCTACAGCACGAGGGTACTGAGACTACTACAGCACGAGGGTACGATGACTGCTACAGCACGAGGGTACGATGACTGCTACAGCACGAGGGTACGATGACTGCTACAGCACGAGGGTACGATGACTGCTACAGCACGAGGGTACTGATGACTACTACAGCACGAGGGTACTGAGACTACTACAGCACGAGGGTACGATGACTGCTACAGCACGAGGGTACGATGACTACTGCAGCACGAGGGTACGAGACTGCTACAGCACGAGGGTACGATGACTGCTACAGCACGAGGGTACGATGACTGCTACAGCACGAGGGTACTGAGACTACTACAGCACGAGGGTACGATGACTGCTACAGCACGAGGGTACGATGACTGCTACAGCACGAGGGTACGATGACTGCTACAGCACGAGGGTACGATGACTACTACAGCACGAGGGTACGATGACTGCTACAGCACGAGGGTACGATGACTACTACAGCACGAGGGTACGATGACTACTACAGCACGAGGGTACGATGACTGCTACAGCACGAGGGTACTGAGACTACTACAGCACGAGGGTACGATGACTGCTACAGCACGAGGGTACTGAGACTACTACAGCACGAGGGTACGATGACTGCTACAGCACGAGGGTACGATGACTACTACAGCACGAGGGTACGATGACTGCTACAGCACGAGGGTACTGAGACTACTACAGCACGAGGGTACGATGACTGCTACAGCACGAGGGTACGATGACTGCTACAGCACGAGGGTACGATGACTACTACAGCACGAGGGTACGATGACTGCTACAGCACGAGGGTACGATGACTGCTACAGCACGAGGGTACTGAGACTACTACAGCACGAGGGTACGAGACTACTACAGCACGAGGGTACGATGACTACTACAGCACGAGGGTACGATGACTACTACAGCACGAGGGTACGATGACTGCTACAGCACGAGGGTACGATGACTGCTACAGCACGAGGGTACTGATGACTACTGCAGCACGAGGGTACTGAGACTGCTACAGCACGAGGGTACGATGACTACTACAGCACGAGGGTACGATGACTGCTACAGCACGAGGGTACGATGACTGCTACAGCACGAGGGTACGATGACTGCTACAGCACGAGGGTACGAGACTACTACAGCACGAGGGTACGATGACTGCTGCAGCACGAGGGTACGATGACTGCTACAGCACGAGGGTACGATGACTGCTACAGCACGAGGGTACGATGACTACTACAGCACGAGGGTACGATGACTGCTACAGCACGAGGGTACGATGACTGCTACAGCACGAGGGTACGATGACTGCTACAGCACGAGGGTACGATGACTGCTCAGCACGAGGGTACGATGACTACTACAGCACGAGGGTACGATGACTACTACAGCACGAGGGTACGATGACTGCTACAGCACGAGGGTACTGAGACTACTACAGCACGAGGGTACGATGACTGCTACAGCACGAGGGTACTGAGACTACTACAGCACGAGGGTACTGAGACTACTACAGCACGAGGGTACGATGACTGCTACAGCACGAGGTACTGAGACTACTACAGCACGAGGGTACTGAGACTACTACAGCACGAGGGTACGAGACTACTACAGCACGAGGGTACGATGACTGCTACAGCACGAGGGTACGATGACTACTGCAGCACGAGGGTACGATGACTGCTACAGCACGAGGGTACGATGACTACTACAGCACGAGGGTGCGATGACTGCTACAGCACGAGGGTACGATGACTGCTGCAGCACGAGGGTACGATGACTGCTGCAGCACGAGGGTACGATGACTGCTACAGCATGAGGGTACTGAGACTACTACAGCACGAGGATACGATGACTGCTACAGCACGAGGGTACGATGACTGCTACAGCACGAGGGCACGATGACTACTACAGCACGAGGGTACGATGACTGCTGCAGCACGAGGGTACTGAGACGACTACAGCACGAGGGTACGAGACTACTACAGCACGAGGGTACGATGACTACTACAGCACGAGGGTACGATGACTACTACAGCACGAGGGTACGATGACTGCTACAGCACGAGGGTACGATGACTGCTACAGCACGAGGGTACGATGACTACTACAGCACGAGGGTACGAGACTGCTACAGCACGAGGGTACGATGACTACTACAGCACGAGGGTACGATGACTGCTACAGCACGAGGGTACGATGACTGCTGCAGCACGAGGGTACGATGACTGCTACAGCACGAGGGTACTGAGACTACTACAGCACGAGGGTACGATGACTGCTGCAGCACGAGGGTACGATGACTGCTACAGCACGAGGGTACGATGACTGCTACAGCACGAGGGTACGATGACTACTACAGCACGAGGGTACGATGACTGCTACAGCACGAGGGTACGTGACTGCTACAGCACGAGGGTACGATGACT
>WNGS01073901.1:59812-80838 GCA_020271785.1 Procambarus virginalis | reverse complement strand
GACTGCTACAGCACGAGGGTACTGAGACTACTACAGCACGAGGGTACGATGACTCCTGCAGCACGAGGGTACGATGACTGCTACAACACGAGGGTACGATGACTGCAACAGCACGAGGGCACGATGACTACTACAGCACGAGGGTACGATGACTGCTGCAGCACGAGGGTACGATGACTGCTGCAGCACGAGGGTACGATGACTGATACAGCACGAGGGTACGATGACTGCTACAGCACGAGGGTACGATGACTACTACAGCACGAGGGTACGATGACTACTACAGCACGAGGGTACGATGACTGCTACAGCACGAGGGTACGATGACTGCTACAGCACGAGGGTACTGAGACTACTACAGCACGAGGGTACTGAGACTACTACAGCACGAGGGTACGATGACTGCTACAGCACGAGGGTACTGAACTACTACAGCACGAGGGTACTGAGACTACTACAGCACGAGGGTACTGAGACTACTACAGCACGAGGGTACTGAGACTACTACAGCACGAGGGTACGATGACTGCTACAGCACGAGGGTACGATGACTACTGCAGCACGAGGGTACGATGACTGCTACAGCACGAGGGTACGATGACTACTACAGCACGAGGGTACTGAGACTGCTACAGCACGAGGGTACGATGACTGCTACAGCACGAGGGTACGATGACTGCTACAGCACGAGGGTACGATGACTGCTACAGCACGAGGGTACTGAGACTACTACAGCACGAGGGTACGATGACTGCTACAGCACGAGGGTACGATGACTGCTACAGCACGAGGGTACGATGACTACTGCAGCACGAGGGTACTGAGACTGCTACAGCACGAGGGTACGATGACTACTACAGCACGAGGGTACGATGACTACTACAGCACGAGGGTACGATGACTGCTACAGCACGAGGGTACGATGACTGCTACAGCACGAGGGTACGATGACTGCTACAGCACGAGGGTACGATGACTACTACAGCACGAGGGTACGATGACTACTACAGCACGAGGGTACGATGACTGCTACAGCACGAGGGTTCGATGACTACTGCAGCACGAGGGTACTGAGACTGCTACAGCACGAGGGTACGATGACTAGTACAGCACGAGGGTACGATGACTGCTACAGCACGAGGGTACGATGACTGCTACAGCACGAGGGTACGATGACTGCTACAGCACGAGGGTACTGAGACTACTACAGCACGAGGGTACGATGACTGCTGCAGCACGAGGGTACGATGACTGCTACAGCACGAGGGTACGATGACTGCTACAGCACGAGGGTACGATGACTACTACAGCACGAGGGTACGATGACTGCTGCAGCACGAGGGTACGATGACTGCTACAGCACGAGGGTACGATGACTGCTACAGCACGAGGGTACGATGACTGCTACAGCACGAGGGTACGATGACTACTACAGCACGAGGGTACGATGACTGCTACAGCACGAGGGTACTGAGACTACTACAGCACGAGGGTACTGAGACTACTACAGCACGAGGGTACGATGACTGCTACAGCACGAGGGTACTGAGACTACTACAGCACGAGGGTACTGAGACTACTACAGCACGAGGGTACGATGACTGCTACAGCACGAGGGTACTGAGACTACTACAGCACGAGGGTACTGAGACTACTACAGCACGAGGGTACTGAGACTACTACAGCACGAGGGTACTGAGACTACTACAGCACGAGGGTACGATGACTGCTACAGCACGAGGGTACGATGACTACTACAGCACGAGGGTACGATGACTGCTACAGCACGAGGGTACGATGACTACTACAGCACGAGGGTACGATGACTGCTACAGCACGAGGGTACGATGACTGCTACAGCACGAGGGTACGATGACTGCTACAGCACGAGGGTACGATGACTGCTACAGCACGAGGGTACGAGACTACTACAGCACGAGGGTACGATGACTGCTACAGCACGAGGGTACGATGACTGCTACAGCACGAGGGTACGATGACTACTACAGCACGAGGGTACGATGACTGCTACAGCACGAGGGTACGATGACTGCTACAGCACGAGGGTACGATGACTGCTACAGCACGAGGGTACGATGACTGCTACAGCACGAGGGTACGATGACTGCTACAGCACGAGGGTACTGAGACTACTACAGCACGAGGGTACGATGACTACTACAGCACGAGGGTACGATGACTGCTACAGCACGAGGGTACGATGACTGCTACAGCACGAGGGTACGAGACTACTACAGCACGAGGGTACGATGACTGCTACAGCACGAGGGTACTGAGACTACTACAGCACGAGGGTACGATGACTGCTACAGCACGAGGGTACGATGACTGCTACAGCACGAGGGTACGATGACTGCTACAGCACGAGGGTACGATGACTGCTACAGCACGAGGGTACGATGACTACTACAGCACGAGGGTACGATGACTACTACAGCACGAGGGTACGATGACTGCTACAGCACGAGGGTACGATGACTGCTACAGCACGAGGGTACGATGACTGCTACAGCACGAGGGTACGATGACTGCTACAGCACGAGGGTACTGAGACTACTACAGCACGAGGGTACGATGACTGCTACAGCACGAGGGTACTGAGACTACTACAGCACGAGGGTACGATGACTGCTACAGCACGAGGGTACTGAGACTACTACAGCACGAGGGTACGATGACTGCTACAGCACGAGGGTACGATGACTGCTACAGCACGAGGGTACGATGACTGCTACAGCACGAGGGTACGATGACTACTACAGCACGAGGGTACGATGACTACTACAGCACGAGGGTACGAGACTACTACAGCACGAGGGTACGATGACTGCTACAGCACGAGGGTACGATGACTGCTACAGCACGAGGGTACGATGACTGCTACAGCACGAGGGTACTGAGACTACTACAGCACGAGGGTACGATGACTGCTACAGCACGAGGGTACGATGACTGCTACAGCACGAGGGTACGATGACTGCTACAGCACGAGGGTACGATGACTGCTACAGCACGAGGGTACGATGACTGCTACAGCACGAGGGTACGATGACTGCTGCAGCACGAGGGTACGATGACTGCTACAGCACGAGGGTACTGAGACTACTACAGCACGAGGGTACGATGACTGCTACAGCACGAGGGTACTGAGACTACTACAGCACGAGGGTACGATGACTGCTACAGCACGAGGGTACGAGACTACTACAGCACGAGGGTACGATGACTGCTACAGCACGAGGGTACGAGACTACTACAGCACGAGGGTACGATGACTGCTACAGCACGAGGGTACGATGACTGCTACAGCACGAGGGTACGATGACTGCTACAGCACGAGGGTACGATGACTGCTACAGCACGAGGGTACGATGACTGCTACAGCACGAGGGTACGATGACTGCTACAGCACGAGGGTACTGAGACTACTACAGCACGAGGGTACGATGACTGCTACAGCACGAGGGTACTGAGACTACTACAGCACGAGGGTACTGATGACTACTACAGCACGAGGGTACTGAGACTACTACAGCACGAGGGTACGATGACTGCTACAGCACGAGGGTACTGAGACTACTACAGCACGAGGGTACGATGACTGCTACAGCACGAGGGTACTGAGACTACTACAGCACGAGGGTACTGAGACTACTACAGCACGAGGGTACGATGACTGCTACAGCACGAGGGTACGATGACTGCTACAGCACGAGGGTACGATGACTGCTACAGCACGAGGGTACGATGACTGCTACAGCACGAGGGTACGATGACTGCTACAGCACGAGGGTACTGACTACTACAGCACGAGGGTACGATGACTGCTACAGCACGAGGGTACGAGACTACTACAGCACGAGGGTACGATGACTGCTACAGCACGAGGGTACTGAGACTACTACAGCACGAGGGTACGATGACTGCTACAGCACGAGGGTACGATGACTGCTACAGCACGAGGGTACGATGACTGCTACAGCACGAGGGTACGATGACTACTACAGCACGAGGGTACGATGACTGCTACAGCACGAGGGTACTGAGACTACTACAGCACGAGGGTACGATGACTGCTACAGCACGAGGGTACTGAGACTACTACAGCACGAGGGTACGATGACTGCTACAGCACGAGGGTACGATGACTGCTACAGCACGAGGGTACGATGACTGCTACAGCACGAGGGTACGATGACTGCTACAGCACGAGGGTACGATGACTACTACAGCACGAGGGTACGATGACTGCTACAGCACGAGGGTACGATGACTGCTACAGCACGAGGGTACGATGACTGCTACAGCACGAGGGTACGATGACTGCTACAGCACGAGGGTACGATGACTACTACAGCACGAGGGTACGATGACTGCTACAGCACGAGGGTACGATGACTGCTACAGCACGAGGGTACGAGACTACTACAGCACGAGGGTACGATGACTGCTACAGCACGAGGGTACGAGACTACTACAGCACGAGGGTACGATGACTGCTACAGCACGAGGGTACGATGACTGCTACAGCACGAGGGTACGATGACTGCTACAGCACGAGGGTACGATGACTGCTACAGCACGAGGGTACGATGACTGCTACAGCACGAGGGTACGATGACTGCTACAGCACGAGGGTACGAGACTACTACAGCACGAGGGTACGATGACTGCTACAGCACGAGGGTACGATGACTACTACAGCACGAGGGTACGAGACTACTACAGCACGAGGGTACGATGACTGCTACAGCACGAGGGTACGATGACTACTACAGCACGAGGGTACGATGACTGCTACAGCACGAGGGTACGATGACTGCTACAGCACGAGGGTACGATGACTGCTACAGCACGAGGGTACGATGACTACTACAGCACGAGGGTACGATGACTACTACAGCACGAGGGTACGATGACTGCTACAGCACGAGGGTACGATGACTGCTACAGCACGAGGGTACGATGACTGCTACAGCACGAGGGTACGATGACTACTACAGCACGAGGGTACGATGACTGCTACAGCACGAGGGTACGATGACTGCTACAGCACGAGGGTACGATGACTACTACAGCACGAGGGTACGATGACTGCTACAGCACGAGGGTACGATGACTGCTACAGCACGAGGGTACGATGACTGCTACAGCACGAGGGTACGATGACTGCTACAGCACGAGGGTACGATGACTACTACAGCACGAGGGTACGATGACTGCTACAGCACGAGGGTACGATGACTGCTACAGCACGAGGGTACGATGACTGCTACAGCACGAGGGTACGATGACTGCTACAGCACGAGGGTACGAGACTACTACAGCACGAGGGTACGATGACTGCTACAGCACGAGGGTACGATGACTACTACAGCACGAGGGTACGATGACTGCTACAGCACGAGGGTACGATGACTGCTACAGCACGAGGGTACGATGACTGCTACAGCACGAGGGTACGATGACTGCTACAGCACGAGGGTACTGACTACTACAGCACGAGGGTACGAGACTACTACAGCACGAGGGTACGATGACTGCTACAGCACGAGGGTACGATGACTACTACAGCACGAGGGTACGATGACTGCTACAGCACGAGGGTACGATGACTACTACAGCACGAGGGTACGATGACTGCTACAGCACGAGGGTACGATGACTACTACAGCACGAGGGTACGATGACTGCTACAGCACGAGGGTACGATGACTGCTACAGCACGAGGGTACGATGACTGCTACAGCACGAGGGTACGATGACTGCTACAGCACGAGGGTACGATGACTGCTACAGCACGAGGGTACGATGACTGCTACAGCACGAGGGTACTGAGACTACTACAGCACGAGGGTACGATGACTGCTACAGCACGAGGGTACGATGACTGCTACAGCACGAGGGTACGATGACTGCTACAGCACGAGGGTACGATGACTGCTACAGCACGAGGGTACGATGACTGCTACAGCACGAGGGTACGATGACTGCTACAGCACGAGGGTACGATGACTACTACAGCACGAGGGTACGATGACTACTACAGCACGAGGGTACGATGACTGCTACAGCACGAGGGTACGATGACTGCTACAGCACGAGGGTACGATGACTGCTACAGCACGAGGGTACGATGACTGCTACAGCACGAGGGTACTGACTGCTACAGCACGAGGGTACGATGACTGCTACAGCACGAGGGTACGATGACTGCTACAGCACGAGGGTACGATGACTGCTACAGCACGAGGGTACTGAGACTACTACAGCACGAGGGTACGATGACTGCTACAGCACGAGGGTACGATGACTACTACAGCACGAGGGTACGATGACTGCTACAGCACGAGGGTACGATGACTGCTACAGCACGAGGGTACGATGACTGCTACAGCACGAGGGTACGAGACTGCTACAGCACGAGGGTACGATGACTGCTACAGCACGAGGGTACGATGACTACTACAGCACGAGGGTACGATGACTGCTACAGCACGAGGGTACGATGACTGCTACAGCACGAGGGTACGATGACTGCTACAGCACGAGGGTACGATGACTGCTACAGCACGAGGTACGATGACTGCTACAGCACGAGGGTACGATGACTACTACAGCACGAGGGTACGATGACTGCTACAGCACGAGGGTACGATGACTGCTACAGCACGAGGGTACGATGACTGCTACAGCACGAGGGTACGATGACTGCTACAGCACGAGGGTACTGAAACTACAGCACGAGGGTACGAGACTACTACAGCACGAGGGTACGATGACTGCTACAGCACGAGGGTACGATGACTGCTACAGCACGAGGGTACGATGACTGCTACAGCACGAGGGTACGATGACTGCTACAGCACGAGGGTACTGAGACTACTACAGCACGAGGGTACGATGACTGCTACAGCACGAGGGTACGAGACTACTACAGCACGAGGGTACGATGACTGCTACAGCACGAGGGTACGATGACTACTACAGCACGAGGGTACGATGACTGCTACAGCACGAGGGTACGAGACTACTACAGCACGAGGGTACGATGACTGCTACAGCACGAGGGTACGATGACTGCTACAGCACGAGGGTACGATGACTGCTACAGCACGAGGGTACGATGACTACTACAGCACGAGGGTACGATGACTGCTACAGCACGAGGGTACGATGACTGCTACAGCACGAGGGTACGATGACTGCTACAGCACGAGGTACGATGACTGCTACAGCACGAGGGTACGATGACTGCTACAGCACGAGGGTACGATGAGACTGCTACAGCACGAGGGTACGATGACTGCTACAGCACGAGGGTACGATGACTGCTACAGCACGAGGGTACGATGACTACTACAGCACGAGGGTACGATGACTGCTACAGCACGAGGGTACTGAGACTGCTACAGCACGAGGGTACGATGACTGCTACAGCACGAGGGTACTGAGACTACTACAGCACGAGGGTACGATGACTGCTACAGCACGAGGGTACGATGACTACTACAGCACGAGGGTACGATGACTGCTACAGCACGAGGGTACGATGACTGCTACAGCACGAGGGTACGATGACTGCTACAGCACGAGGGTACGATGACTACTACAGCACGAGGGTACGATGAGACTACTACAGCACGAGGGTACGATGACTACTACAGCACGAGGGTACTGAGACTACTACAGCACGAGGGTACTGATGACTGCTACAGCACGAGGGTACGATGACTGCTACAGCACGAGGGTACGATGACTGCTACAGCACGAGGGTACGATGACTACTACAGCACGAGGGTACGATGACTGCTACAGCACGAGGGTACGATGACTACTACAGCACGAGGGTACGATGACTGCTACAGCACGAGGGTACGATGACTACTACAGCACGAGGGTACGATGACTGCTACAGCACGAGGGTACGATGACTGCTACAGCACGAGGGTACGATGACTGCTACAGCACGAGGGTACTGAGACTACTACAGCACGAGGGTACGATGACTACTACAGCACGAGGGTACGATGACTGCTACAGCACGAGGGTACGATGACTGCTACAGCACGAGGGTACTGAGACTGCTACAGCACGAGGGTACGATGACTACTACAGCACGAGGGTACGATGACTGCTACAGCACGAGGGTACGATGACTGCTACAGCACGAGGGTACGATGACTGCTACAGCACGAGGGTACGATGACTGCTACAGCACGAGGGTACGATGACTACTACAGCACGAGGGTACGATGACTGCTACAGCACGAGGGTACGATGACTGCTACAGCACGAGGGTACGATGACTGCTACAGCACGAGGGTACTGATGACTGCTACAGCACGAGGGTACGATGACTGCTACAGCACGAGGGTACGATGACTGCTACAGCACGAGGGTACGATGACTGCTACAGCACGAGGGTACTGAGACTACTACAGCACGAGGGTACGATGACTGCTACAGCACGAGGGTACGATGACTGCTACAGCACGAGGGTACGATGACTACTACAGCACGAGGGTACGATGACTGCTGCAGCACGAGGGTACGATGACTGCTACAGCACGAGGGTACGATGACTGCTACAGCACGAGGGTACGATGACTACTACAGCACGAGGGTACGATGACTGCTACAGCACGAGGGTACGATGACTGCTACAGCACGAGGGTACGATGACTGCTACAGCACGAGGGTACGATGACTGCTGCAGCACGAGGGTACTGAGACTACTACAGCACGAGGGTACGATGACACTACAGCACGAGGGTACTGAGACTACTACAGCACGAGGGTACGATGACTGCTACAGCACGAGGGTACGAGACTGCTACAGCACGAGGGTACGATGACTGCTACAGCACGAGGGTACTGAGACTACTACAGCACGAGGGTACGATGACTGCTACAGCACGAGGGTACTGAGACTACTACAGCACGAGGGTACGATGACTGCTACAGCACGAGGGTACGATGACTGCTACAGCACGAGGGTACGATGACTGCTGCAGCACGAGGGTACGATGACTACTACAGCACGAGGGTACGATGACTACTACAGCACGAGGGTACGATGACTGCTACAGCACGAGGGTACGATGACTGCTACACACGAGGGTACTGAGACTACTACAGCACNTTTAAGAGGATACTGTTAAGGGAAGACTATACTATTTGTGTGTCGGTTTCCCGACACACACTGCTCTTCCCAACACTCCTCCACACTACACAACACTGCTCTTCCCACCACTACTCTACACAATACACACACTGCTCTTCCCACCACTCCTCCACACTACACACACTGCTCTTCCCAACACTCCTCCACACTACACAACACTGCTCTTCCCAACACTCCTCCACACTACACAACACTGCTCTTCCCACCACTCCTCCACACTACACAACACTGCTCTTCCCAACACTCCTCCACACTACACAACACTGCTCTTCCCACCACTCCTCCACACTACACAACACTGCTCTTCCCAACACTCCTCCACACTACACAACACTGCTCTTCCCACCACTCCTCCACACTACACAACACTGCTCTTCCCACCACTCCTCCACACTACACAACACTGCTCTTCCCAACACTCCTCCACACTACACAACACTGCTCTTCCCAACACTCCTCCACACTACACAACACTGCTCTTCCCACCACTCCTCCACACTACACAACACTGCTCTTCCCAACACTCCTCCACACTACACACACTGCTCTTCCCACCACTCCTCCACACTACACAACACTGCTCTTCCCAACACTCCTCCACACTACACAACACTGCTCTTCCCACCACTCCTCCACACTACACAACACTGCTCTTCCCACCACTCCTCCACACTACACAACACTGCTCTTCCCACCACTCCTCCACACTACACAACACATTTGCTTTTCTTGCTTTGTTGTTCGGGGTGGAGGTCCGGAGCTAGCGTTGGAAGCATCATAACGCCTTACTCTCCACCTATTTGTATTTGTATGTACCAGACCTCTCTAATGGTATAAATCAATTATGCCCAGTACAGTCCCATGCCTTGGTGGTTGGGCTTGGCCAAAACAATGGAAACTCGTGGGCTGCCAGAGCAGGAAATGTCCTAAACAGACTACATTTAAAAAAACATGATTCTTGATAGAGAGGGTGATCAACCACACCCAAATTACACTTCTTCCCTACCGAGGGAAGAGCCTACCTTCAAAATAGTAATAGACAGTCTCCCAATGAAAAAGGCTGCCTATGATCCAACAATCCTAAGGCTCGTAATACAAAAGCAAATGTATAGCATTGCAGTAGCAGGAGCCACCCACATCTTCACGGACGGATCGGTGGACACAGAATATGAGAGTGCTGGCGCTGCTCTTTGCACGGCCAGCGTACAGGCATATTGGAAACTGGGAGGACCAGTATCATCAACCCAAACTGAGCTGTTTGCCATACAACAAGCATTCGCATATGTAATTGCACAAAACACTCAAAATGCAATCATACACACAGATTCAAAAGCTGCACTTCAAATATTGGGACGAAAACAGTGGAAAGATAACGTGGAAATAATTACCACCATTTTGTATCTTGGAGCAATCGCTAAAGGCAAAGAACTCAACATAACCTTAAACTGGATCCCATCCCATGTTGGAATCCCATTAAATGAGAAAGCCGATGAAATTGCTAAAATGGCAACTCGTCATCCAGTGATATATAAAAAATTCAACCCAGCCTAGAGAACATAAAAAACATCATCACCAAAAATTCTCACACCTCAACAAAGCCTACCTACACCAGAGAGTAGATGAAGGTTCGCCCTCTGCAATATGGTATCTTCAGGCAACCAAATTAGAAAGGTTAAATATCCCAAAAGGAGTCCACAGGGAAATAGCAGGTTATATAGACTACGTCTAGGTTACAGATGCAACTGGGAGATTGGTGAACCCCGACAGAGAGAATGCACTTTCTGCCAAACAGTCACAGAAAAGCCATTACTTCATTATCTTCTGGAATGTGAAGTAACCAACGACCTTAGAAGAGCTTTAAGAGTCCCCGATTCTTGCAATAACCATCCTGAAGCCATCAGCACAGCAACTTTTCCGGTCAAAAAAAGTGTCCAGTAGCTGGACACCCTCATAAATACTGTCAAGCAATATCCTCTCCCGCGATAGCAGTTCGACGATTAAATGCGACCTCAGAACACTGAAAAGAAATACTGAACAAAAAATTGTACCACTTACGGGCTATTCATGCCCGTGCCACCTCTTGGGTGGCTTAATCTTTATCAATCATCATCAGTCAATCAATACAGTCCCATCACTTGAGAATGAACCATGTTGGTTGGAAACGTTGTGTAAATTTATGATATGTGTAATACATTCTACAGTTAATTATTCCTTTAGTTTCCCTCGAACAAAGATAACATTTGGAGAAATCCTCCCCCAATTAATGCAAGATGCAGGAGCACTGCATGAAAATTGTACGGTACCTGCGGCAATATCGAGTACTCTGACGTGTTGACGACGGTCCTCTGGGATCATCTCGGCTACTTGCTCAGCAGCGATGATGGGTCCGTTGAACCTCCCATCACCCATCGTCTGGGCAAGTGAATATAATTACCTCTCAGACAAGCTTTATAATTATTATACCTATATATAGTTGACCAAAAACATCTTTCATGATGGTTAAAATCACAAAATATCTCAAGATCCTTCATTTAATATATATTCCTCTGAGGTATTTGTTATTTCCGTATAAATATTGTACTTACCTATCAGTACTTACCCAACAGTTTTTTACCTAACAATACTTACCCAACAGTACTTGCCTAACAGTACTTACCACTCAGTGATTATGGGGACAAGAGGTCTAGCTCTTAATGCCCCGCCTACTAGCGTTGTTATACCCATTGCGTAAGAGCTTCACTGTACAAATAATCAGTATTTTTTGTCGAATCTTTCCTTAAAGGTCAAAATGCAGGTGGCTTCCATAACTTTTTATCTTAGTGCATTCCACTCGTTAACCTCCCGGACAGGGTACGAGTATTTCCTTACATTTATTCGACTCATTTGCGATTCCAGCTTCAACTTGTGTCCTCTTGTCCTACTGTCTTTCAATTGAAAGAGGCTGTCCTTGCCCACCTTGGTTATTCCCCTTAGTATCTTGTACGTTGTTATCATATCTCCTCTATTTCTTCTGTCCTCCAAGGATGTGACATCTCATTCTTTCAGCTAATCCTCATAACTTAACCCTCTAAACTCTGGCACTAATCTAGTAGCAAATCTTTGTATTTTTTCGATTCTAGTTTTATGTCGTCAATTGTACTGGAACTGTGTTTACCTATCAGTGTCTTCGAGGAAGTAATGTCTAGCTCTTTATGCCTCACCTAATAACCTTGCTGTACCTGAAATATTACTATTTAACTATCCAGTCGTTCAAATCCTTTGCCAAATCTTCCACAACCACGTCTTGTTCAGTATATTCCACATGTTGAGCACCAGAGCAGAGTAAGAGGCTTTCCTTACATTCCTTCGGCTCATTTGCATTTCCAGCTTCCATTAGTGTCCTATTGTCCTACTTTTTCTCATGAGACCAGAAGGCATGGTAGGATGTGCAGAAAAATAATATTACTAATTAACTGTGACGGGGGACAGGAAGCCAGAGTGTATTTGTACACGTTAGGCTTTTATCGAGGTCACCCCTCCCCCCTAGGGTCGAATTACTGACCCCGCCCAGGAAGCAACCCCACAACTAGCTGACTTAACTCCTGGGCATCTACTTGCTGCTAGGTGAAAGGAAACGTGCCCAACTATTTCTGTCTCGACTGTACTACCTGTCCTTACCCCCGTTGAAAAGCAGGATTGCAATAGGTAGTCTGAGAAATAACATATGGGTGCATAACTGGCCAGCCACTCACGGTGTTCATTTTTTTTTAATTTGTGTGTGGTTTGGGTCCTAGAACCATTTGTGTCCCCCCAACGGTGTTCAAAAAAGAATTCGACAAACACCTTCAAATGACACCCGATCAGTCAGGTTGTGATTCATACTTCATGGTGCGAGCATCCACGTCCATCATCCAGGTTGACCAAGTCACTAAACGGGAGACGTGGTCAGAGACCGAGCCGCGGGGACATTGATCCTTGGAATCACTGCTAGGTAACCAATGAATCTTGTATGTTGTGATTATATTATCACTCATTTTAGCATCATCTAAGGTGTAATATTTGGGTCTATTAGCCTATACTCATAGCTTAACACTGGAAGATCTAGCACAATCTTGTTGCAAAACCTCGTATTTTTTAAAACTAAGGTATTATTCTTCACAAGGTGAAGATTCCATGCTGGTGCTGGATACTCCAGTACTAATTTAATAACTGTTGAATAGATTGCCTTGAAGGCAATCTATTCAACAGTTATTAAATTAGGTTTAGGTTTTTAAACGACATTCTTGTATTTGGCATCGTTTAATATACTGCTGATGTAACCCTGTTTATGTGTGCCCCTGACGTTAGTATTGTAATAATATCCATCCTCAAATCTTTCTCTTATTCCGATTCTTGTTAGTTGCCCCTTATGGTGTTAATGCCTGCTGGTCTCTTCTCTCCCTTTCCTATCTTTATTAACTTAGTGAATTCCAGCTACTAATTGTTTGCCCACTCTTGAAGTTTATTTTGGTCCTACTGTAACTTCCTATATTTCTCCTCTAGTTGTATATTCCTCGTCAGCTCTGTCATCTGTAAGCATTAAATTTACGAGTTCACCCTCTCACGTAGGTCTATAACATCACATAATATCAGCAGTGATCCCAAGACTGAGCCTCTTTTCACCCCACTTATTACAATCCACTAGCTTGAAAAATCTTCTGTTTGATCTTTACTTTCTGTCCCTCAGGTTCTTTTCTATTTAGTTCAGTGTTTTCCTAATAATTCCAGCCTGCGTCTCTATCTTTTTCTCCAACTTTTAATGAGGAAAAACCTGACAAATGCATTTTGATCATCAAAGAAAATGCAGTCTAGCCACTCTTCCTCTTCCTGTCATATATTGTAAACTATGTCATAGAACAAAAGGAAGGTAGTCATGTACGTCTTCCATTTCTAAATCCACAATGACCTTTTTATCAGATAGTTGTCCTCTCCTGATTCTCCATTCTCGACCAAATTACTTTACTTTACACTAAATAATTGTCAATAATACGGTCTATTCTAATTTAATACCTACATTTCTCCTCATTTTTAATTTTTTTTTATAGCGACAATATTATTCTTTTTCCAAACTTCTGGGAGACCTCCTTTCTGAGCCGTCTTCTTAAAAAGTTTAGGTAACAGGTGAAAAAGTATTCCTGCAGCTTCCTTCAGCAGTCATGTTGAGATTATGCTGTACTGGGCACTAGCTCATGAGCTGTTGTCCTTTAATCAGAAGCTGGTGCTTATTTATTAGCAGTTGTTGTCAATGGGTCCGAAGCTGTTACTTAAGTATCAGGAGATGTCGTTAGTGGATCAGAAACTGGTTCTGAAATATCAGGAGCTGGTGGCGGTGGATCAGAAGCTGGTACTGTAGTATCAGGAGCATTTGTCAGTGGATCAGGAGCTGTTGTTAGTGGGTCAAATGCTGTTGTAAGTGGATCTGAAGCTGGTACTTAAGTAACAGGAGCTGTTGTCAGTGGATCTGAAGCTGGTACTAAAGTCTCATGAGCTGTTGCCTGAGGATCAGAAGCTGGTGCTTATTTATCTTATTTGTCAGTAAGCTCGAAGCTGAAGCTTATGAATTCAGTGGATCAGAATCTGCTTCTTACGTATCAGGAACTGTTCTCAGTGGGTCCGAAGCTGTTGTCAGTGGATCAGAATTTGATCCTTATGTATTGGATCATTGGATATAGCTGTTGTCAGTGAGTCAGAAGCTAGTGCTTATGTATCAGGAACTGTTGTCTGTTGATCAGATGCTGCTGTTTTAGTATCAGGAACTGTTGTCAATATATCAGAAGCTGGTGTTTATGTATCAGAAGCCGTTGTCAGGTGATCAGATGCTGGTGTTTATGTATCAGAAACTGTTGTCAGTGGGGCAGAAGCATGTGCTTATGTATCAGGAGTTTTTTTTTTCAGGGATATTCTTGCGCGGGCCCTAAGCCTCTGGCTGGCCCACTAAGTGTTGCTTGTTTCTGTTTTACTTGGGCGGAGTATGAGTATTTATGACTCGTATGGTCGCTTCAATAAGATTTTGCCATATGTGTTTAACAACTTCTTCTGCTCTGTTGAATCTAAGTTGAAATCTTAATGGGTTTGTAACTGTGCACTGTGTTAGATAATGTTCCAGTGGTCTGTCTGGCATTTCTCCACAGTGCTGACATTTCCTCTCATCTTCCGGAACCAGTAAGCCTATTTCCCATGCACATGGGTATATCAGGAGCTGTTGTCAGTGGGTCAGAAATTGGTCAAGAGCTGTTGTCAGTAGGTCACACGCTGGTGCTTAAGCATCAGAAGCTGTTCTCAGTGGATCATTAACTGGTGCTTTAGTATCAGGAGCTGTTGCCAGTATATCAGCAGCTGGTACTTAAGTATCATTCGCTGTTTTTCAGTTGATCTGATGCTGGTATTTAGGTATCAAATGCTGTTGTCAGTGGATCGGAAGCAGGCGCTTATGTATCATAACCTGTTGTCAGTAGGTCACAAGCTGATGCTTATATTCTTAGGAGCTGTTGTCAGTGGGTCGGAAGTTAGTGGTAATGTATCGCGAGCTGCTTGTGTGTCAGGAGTTGTTGGCATTGGATCAGAAGCTGGTGTTTATGTATCAGAAGCTGATGTCAGTGGGTCAGGAGCTGGTGTTAATGTATCAGGAACTGTTGTCAGTGCATTAGAAACTGGCACTTTTGTATCAGAAACTGTTGTCAGTAGGTTAGAAGTTGGTACTTATATGTCAGGAGCAGTTGTCAGTGTGCCATATGCTGACGCTTAAGAATCAGGAACTGTGGTCAGTGTGTTAATAGCTGTTGTTCATGTATCAGGAACTGTTTTCAGTAGGTCAGTTATTAGATATTCTCAGGAGAATATCAGAATATCAGAACCTGGTACTTAAGTATCAGGTGCTGTTGTCAGCTGATTAGATGGAGGTATTTATGTATCTGCAGCTGTTGTCAGTAGATCAAAAGCTGGTGATTAGGAATCAAGAGCTGTCAGTGGGTCAGAAGCTGGTGTTTATGTATCAGGAGCTGTTATCAATGGATCAGAAGCTTCCACACATGTATCAGGAGCTGCTGTCAACATAAATCCAAGCTTGTTAGGCGAGGGAACGGTTAGGTTCATATACATAGCATCACTTTGCTAAGAATATTGATACATTATTCATCAAAGATCCAAGCAGGTTAGACATGGGATAGTTAGGTTCATATCCATAAAAATATTACTTTTCTATAAATTTAGATACAATATTCAACAAAGATCCAAGCAGGTTTGGTATAGGTCATTGTCACGGGGGGTGGGCCGGGGCTCTGCTAGAGCTCGGCTGCTAGGGGCTCAAAGGCCGAATACTCATCCCCTCCGACTCCTGGGATTCACCGGAGTCTCCTTGGGCCCACAGGAGAGGACCAACAATGCCCACCTCCGCAGGTCTTTGCTCCCAACACTAAAGGGGGGTGCCACTGATTCACCCTGGGAGCCCTTCAGTCAACCACGGGGAAACTGCTGTTAACAGTTCCGGCCTAGACCCGTGGAGGAGTGAAGGAAGACTCAGGCTTACCTTATAACAATAACCTCCCTGAGTTTTGCCTGCCAGACAAAAAGGTTGCAGGAACTCCTTTCCCGCCTGTCTTCTCTATCATCATCTTAACAAGGTCGCCAGCTGGGTTAGTATATCTGCACCCCAGCGATGCAGTTCAGTGGGTGTATTCTATACCGTTTGTTGCCAGAGTGTTGCTACTCCCATAGATCTGCTATTGGACTGTCGGCCCAGGGTACTCTCCCATAAAAGTCTGTGTGGCTTTACCTTTCTCCAGAAACTACGTTACTTGTTGACACCATTCAGGTTATGATACTGATCGGATGGCTAAGGCACACTTTTATATAAGTCTGTGCTGTTTTACCACTCTCCAGGCAATACAAATTTCTATAGAGAACGTAGTGTTCCCTAGGTGGTACTATGATAACCTTCGTGTATGCTCATAGAGAAATATTATAATGGAGGCACACTTAAACACAATGATAAAATGTGTGAATTTACTGACATAAATTACATGATCACACATACAATCACAAGCAATACATGAAAAAGAAAATAAGGATAATAAATCTGGAGATCATCAGCGACTCTTCTTCCACGACCTCCAGCCGCTCCTTCAACAGGGCAGATAGACAGGACTCACACACTCTCTCACAAAAGGGTCTCTTCACCACGTCAGCACCTCTTCTTCACTGTCCTGCCATCCACACACACTGTCCTCTCCAACAGTCCTGGATACAAGCTGCCTTGCAGCCTATTCTACTACTAAAGTATTAATGTCACACTGCCACACACATAAGTAAATATCGTGGCCTATTGGCCTACTCACACAAGGGGTAATGGGAGGGAAAATGATCTACCTCTACATTCCTGGCTCACGACGCCTGGCCCTCGATGGTGTGAGGTTCCCACGCTTTCTGAGTCGATCCTTGACGATCCAGGAACGTCCCACAGGTCCTCAGGTGACGTGAAGCCTTCGCGTCATCGCCGTTCCAATCCCTGAGATTCAGCTATCCCAATCCTGGTTCACCAATGAGCACTGAGCTAATCACTATATTCACACACTCGTCCCTTCCACAAGGCGTTGCTCCTTGTCCTAGGAATGGTGTCGTCCCTCCAAAACCCTCAGCGGATGTGACCCAGTCACAGCTAGGCCTGCCCGCCGCACCTTCCAGACCCTTCGTCCAGCGTCGCCGATTATTTTCCAAGTTTGGCACTCCTTTGCTCAATGAACTTGGTTCCTTTTTGCTTCCCAGAAGCGCAGGGTCTCCAATATCTTTGGTGGGCTGCTATGGCCAGCTGTACTCCACTGAATAAGGCTTGTAGAGCCTCAAATCCTCGAGAGCTGACCGAGGCGCGTCCTCTCACCTCCACAGTCAGGTCAACTCTGACGTTGGCGCCGCCCAGGGCACTCGGTGACGTCATGGCAGGCTCTGATTAGTCGCCCGTGACCCACGCCACCCAATCCGCACATGGCTAGCGTTTTCTACAAAACGGCGGATCTGCAGGTAGGGGGGTACTCTTTCATTTCTATCAGGGCACCACCTTCCCCTTACCTACATCTTATAATGTAACTTTCTCCCTTAACTGGCAGCCGATCTGGTAGCCACATATACCAACAGACTTCCCTGTACCTCAGAGAATCAGTAGGGAGAGCTGATATGACTCTTAAAGCAGGCAAACGAAAGAAATAGGAGAGGGCACCGTAACATACCTCTTCCCTTAAAATAAGAGTCATGTCGGTTAGTAAATTCAGGAGAGGGCATCTGCTACCACATTCTCCCTTCCTTTAATGTGCCTGATTTCTAGCCAGTACTCTTGTAACAGAGGGCCCATCTTGTCAGCCTTTGGTTCATGTTCTTCATCCTGTGCACGAACGTCAAGGGGTTATGATCGGTGAACACTTGCACCGGTCTAGTACCTCCACTCACATAGACGTCGAAATGCTTCAGTGCCTAAGGCTTCCTTTTCCACTGTGCTATAGGCCCTTTGGTACTTTTCGAATTTCTTCGAGTAGAATGCTACTGGACGGTGAACTCCGTCCTTCTCTTGAGCCAACATGGCTCCAATCCCCACGTTGCTAGCGTCGACGTACAAGATAAAGTCTGACTCAAAGTCGGGCGAAATCAGCACTGGCGCTTGGGTTAATAACTTCTTAGTCTTCTCGAAGGACTCCTGGCATGTTTCTCCCCACTTCCATCTAACGTTCTTAGATAGCAATTCAGTCAGAGGGTGTGCTACTGTCGAGAAGTTCTTGCAAAATCCTCTATAGTATCCGATCTTCCCAAGATATCGTAACAATTCTTTTCTAGTCCTGGGATTCGGATATTCTTTGATTGCCTTCACTTTCTGGTCTATTGGAGTCACTTTCCCTTGACTCACGACGAAACCTAAGTATTCTAATCGGGCCTTTCCGAATTCGCTCTTGGCCAGATTAACTGTCAGGTTCGCTTATTCCAACCGTTGGAATAACTCCGTCAGTCGATTTTGATGTGTTGTTTCCAGCTATCGGCGTACACCACTATGTCGTCTATATACACGGAGCAGCCTTCCATCCCTCTTAGCACTTCGTTCATCATCCTCTGGAAACAACTTCCACTGTTCTTCATACCAAACGGAAGTACTTTGTACTGGTACAATTCGTCTGGAGTAACACACGCTGAGATCTTTCTCGCACTCGGACACAAAGGGATTTGATAATACCCTTTCAGCAGGTCGACCTTGGTGACAAACCTTGCGTTTCCCACTTGGTCGACGCAATCACTTATCCGAGGCATCGGGTGAGAATCCGACACAGTTATGGAATTCACTCTGCGATAGTCGGTGCAAAAACGATATGACCCGTCACTCTTCTTGACCAGCACACAGGGCGAGCTCCACTCACCGTTGCTGGGCTCAGCGAGATCATTCGCTAACAGATATTCCACCCCCTGTCGCATGATCCTCCTCTTCTCAGGACTCACCCGATAAGCGCTCTGCTTGATTGGCTTTCCTCCACGCACGTCCACCTCGTGCACCACACTCTTGAGCCGTCGGGGCACATCCGTGAAGAGCGACTTGTTCCTTCGTATCAGGGTCATTAGATCTCTCCTTTTCCCTTTATCCAGATGACGCAGCCTCTCTTCTAGATGTACCAAACTCTCTTTATATGACAGGCGCGTACCATTGGCACGGGCCCACTTTCTTTCCTCTGCCGGCAACACTCGGCTCATCTCCATACACAGAGCCAATTTCCCTTCTCGCGACTGTGTTGCTCCCTTCACTCCCGCACTCTCTTGCTCCTCTGGGAAGTATGGCTTTAAACGGTTGATGTGACATACTTGTGACTTGTTGGGGCGATTTGGCTTGCTGATCTCATAACTCACAGGACCCACACGCCGAACAACCGAGTATGGACCGCCAAAGCGTGATTCCGTCACTCTACCTCTCCCAGGTAGCAACATCATCACTCTGGCTCCTGCCTCGAACTCCCTTGGGACAGCCTTCTTGTCGTACCAGATCGACATCTTCCCTTGAGCTGTCGTTAGGTGATCAGCAGCCAGCTCCTTCGCCATTTTCAATCGTTCGTGGAATCTCTGTACATACTCTTCCACTGTCATTAATGTCTTCTCCGCCGTCAACTGCTCCTTCAGCATCAATAACGGGCTCCTTACTTCGTGCCCAAACACTAGCTGGAATGGAGAGAATCCAGAGACTCAACTATAGCGTCCCGGATCGCAAACAGGGCTGGACAGACAGCCTCATCCCATTCCGCTCCCTGTTCTGCACAATACACTCTTAAGATGGTCTTCAGAGTGGAATGGAACCTCTCAATCGCTCCCTGCGATTGAGGTCTATAAGGAGACGATCGTAATTGGACTATTCCCCAGCTCGCAAAAGCATGCCTAAACCACCTCGACTGGAAAACACTTCCACAGTCGGACTGTCTCCTTGGGCACACCTACCCAAGCAAAGAACCGCTGAAGGTGTCCCATGACGCATCTCGATGTCACCTTCTGCACTGGGATCGCCTCTGGAAATCTCGTCGAAGCACATGATAGTCAACAATTAATTATTTCCCTTTCTTGTCTTAGGTAATGGTCCCACGACGTCGATTATTAGGCGTTTAAAACGCCTGGCCAAATGCAGGAACTAGAACCAAAGGTGCTTTTGGGATGGCGGGGACGTTTCTTCCCCGCTCTCTGGCATGGGAAACACGTCTTGCAAATTCTTCTACATCTGCGTCCATGCCCGACCAATAAAAATGTTCCCGAAGTCTTTCTTAAGGTCTTGGTCAATCCAAGTGACCCGCAGAAT
>WNGS01073901.1:26505-54162 GCA_020271785.1 Procambarus virginalis | reverse complement strand
CTCTTCCCACCACTACTCTACACAATACACAACACTGCTCTTCCCACCACTCCTCCACACTACACACACTGCTCTTCCCAACACTCCTCCACACTACACAACACTGCTCTTCCCAACACTCCTCCACACTACACAACACTTACAACCTGGAGTTCTACTGAGCTCACAAGGTTTTCCTGAGGCTTCCACTGAAGCCGGACCAGGATTTCACACAATTCCCCGATGCACTCTGGCTCTGTCATCCAGGAAAGTAATGAAAGAGGAGTGTCAAGGAAGAACAATCCTGGATGACAGAGCCAGAGTGCATTGTAGGATTGTGTGAAATCCTGATCCTGCTTCTGTGGAAGCCTCAGGAACCCCTGAGAGTTTGGTAGATCTCCAGTTGCAACTCTTTTGACCATGTCGTGGCCTAGTTGACTAGGGCGTGTTCGTGGGAGTACCCACCATATAGGTTCGAACCCTCATCATGGCTCCTATGAATTTCTCGTTAACTTTATATTATAGAAGCAACGACACTGAGGGGTTCCGTACCTGGGATTTTGTTACTTATTTCCTAAAGCATTAAGGATGAGGACAGGGACTGTTCTCACCTTGAGGAATGGTTGTTGGGTTCTGGCTTATGAACTCCTGATACGTAATGTTGTACACTCCTTTATCTCTAAGAATGTTCAGCATTCCTTCTGAGGGATCCAGGGCATCTATGTTCCTGCAAGGTTACGGTATTTTTAACTTTTATGACAAGAATCTTATGTTTTCATTTTAATTATAAAATACAAGAGTTTATATATGAAATATTTGTGTCTATAATGCCACAAAACACAATTAATTTTTGTCCAGTGAATACAAAATCAATTGTTCAGACACAAAATATATTATTTCTGTTGAATTACAGATTAATTATCCTTCCAAAATTATTTGACAAATAAAAAGATGCCGGTAATATACGAGTGACTGAAATTGAGAGACTGTTGCCATACTTATAAGGAACAGTGCATGACATAAAAGTCATTGACTCACTGCTCATAAGTTCAAGTGTTCTTAGAACGCTTCGGTAGAATGAATGCAAATTTACTGAAAGCTGTATATATTGATAACCACATTAAACCTATGGCTAGAAACCTCCTTAAGGCAGAGATCAATAAATCTCAGTTTACATTTCTTAGAGCGATGTCCCTATATACGCTTTGTATAACGTCCAAACCAAACATCGGACAATGAAGAAACAACGATGTTTCGGTTCGTCCTGGATAATTACATTTGTAATTGTGTGATGTAACGTAGCTTTAGCCCGTCTAGGCTCTCTTTCCTGTCTCTCTCTTTCATTACTAGATTTTGTTCTCTTCGTTTTCAAGTTATCGTTGCAGTTTTCTTTTCTTTTATTACTTTTACCTTTCTATTTTTATAACTTTTGCTTATTTAAACATTATTTTAAATTCTTTTCCTTCTTCCTGCCCTTCCCTTCCTTTCCATCTAACCTTTACCTACTATCTTTATTCTTACCTTTTCTCTTTTCTAACCTTTTTCTCGTATTCTTTCCTTCCTTCCTAGTTTTCTTTCAACTTATTCTTACCTTTCCTCTTATTATTACCTACCTTCTTCCTCATTCATCACACCTTTAATCTCATTCTCTTCCCTCATACTGTCTATCTCTTCCACTCTCTTTCAATGACACGACTTGATAAGGTGCACAATGGACCGAAACGTCGTCGTCTCTGCCTGTTATGATGTGTGGTTTGGTCATCATATTCAGCCACGTTATTGTGACTCATCGTCTAAATACGTTTTGTATTGCGGGATTAACCGAAATGTGATTCCAGTAAATAAGAAATGAAGCTAAAAGACCTAACCTAACATATGCAAGGTATGTTACATGCTATGTTAGAGATAATATAGTACCTATACGTACTATGTTAAGTCTAAGAATGTTTAATTTTGAGTTTACATTTTTTCACTCTATCATACTAATGGCTCAAAATGTGAAACATTTTAGGTACAATAGTATACTCTGGACCTAATAGGATCTGTATACTCTGGATCTGAACGTTCGACCAAATAGTGTATTTGCTTCAATGAGTATTATCAAAGAAGTATTGTGTTCAGAATGTTGTATACAACACCTTGAGAAAGGATGTAGGTTAGATCTGAAAATTTCGTTTTTATACCATTACACCTATTTTTGGTCTTTCCTTTTCCCTTATTCAAGCTGTACGGCATTATAGTAAGTTTCTCCGTAAGTATTATAATTTTAGCCGAATGGGTTGCCAAGTGTAAGAAAGATTTTCACAAGGGGATAAAAACTAGACGTCAAAAATATCTACTAAAATATAACTAAATAATAAATTTCAGTTGGAAAAATTTAGATTTAAAATATAAATTAGGATACACTGGCTAGGAAATTTTTATGCAATCTTGTGGAACAACTTAAAGTGAAACGTCAGAAAGACAACGGCACTGGAATGTTTAAAGTCTTTATGAGACAAATATATGACCTTTAGTTGTAGGATAAGAGCTGCCAGGCTTGGTCGTTCAATCTTATATTCATACATGTGGTTGAGAAGCATTTCATTCTCTGTGTGGCTTGAAAAGACATGATTTTAGCTTCCCCAAAATGGGGACAGGAATTCTGTAAGAATTACTGAGGCCCTTATACCAACTACTGACCTCCCACAGGATATACTCCACAATAGTTGGCCAACTCCTGGATAGTTACGACATAGAGGAATCAAGCCCAGGACCTATCTGTTGTCACCCGACCCCGCTGACCACTATGCTATAGCTGTACATGAACTATTCAGAACTTCAATTCAGAAGTTATTGTCTGGTTCAATTTTCCATTATACTCACGTGAATCCTTTCTTGTGCAGTTCGCGGCCGACAGCACCAGTACCTGTGGAATATATTCCATTCTTCAGTAAATAAATAACAAAATAACAGGTCATTGATGTAAGAGATATATATATATATATTTATATATGCGAACAAGCCTGAATGGTCCCCAGGCATATGTGCAACGGAAAACTCCACACCCCAGAAGAGACTCGAACCAATACTGCCAGGAGCACTATACAACTGGTTTACAGGAGACCTTAACCACTCGACCATCGGTGACCGTACATAAGATGATGGTAGCCGAGGCTATTTCCCCATCATCCCGATGGCACTTTGATGTTAATCATGGGCACAGTTATTTTATCAAATAAAACCACCTTTCCTTCCACCAGCTGAAACAGTTGATTGTGATGGAAAAGTTCATGTCGATGCTCCATCTAGAGCTCAAGGTCTGAGTGAAAGAGGAAGGAATTAAGAACCTTAAGGCTGCAGCAGATAGAGCCGACATGTTGGAGGAGGCACTAGGCTCTCTGAGGGAGAGTCGTCAGAGACGACCAACCCAACAGGTGGACGACCGCTCGTGGAAGAGCTGTGGAGATGTAAAGAGCAGGTATGAACCAGGGGCGTCATACCACGCGAGTAACAAGACCCAACCCCAGGTAAGCTTGCGTGAACCGGTGAGGAAATCACTGAGTGGCAGTACAGGTAGGAGCTATTTCGCATTTGTGTTGCTCACGTGGCCCCCACAAAGTGAGGTGATTCAATGATATATCTATGCCCGAGTTGAGCATTGAGCGCTGTCGGATCTTGAATATAAATAATCTCACGACTACCAAGATTTTTGTACAGTCGTATTGTCCAGTGATGAAGGTACCAGGTATTCCAAGGTACATAGCGCTCCTGGCTATCTGTGTTTGAATCCTTCTTGGGCAGGAGTTTTCAGTTGCATATTGGCTTGGGGACATTCAAGCTTATTCGCATTTGTGCTGCTCACGTGGCCATCAGTGAAATAGAGAGAAATCCGAAATATTTTTTCTCCTATGCAAAGTCAAGATAAAAAACCACATCTAGTATCGGGCCCTTGCGAAAGGGAGATGAAACTTTCACCGATGACAACAAAGAAATGAGCGAGCTACTGAGGAAGCAGTACGACTCTGTCTTTAGCGAGCCATTAAACGCACTAAAGATCGATAACCCAAATGAATTTTTCATGGATATGATACCAACATCAAATCATATATCAGACGTCACCCTATCCCCACTGGATTTTGAAGAAGCCATAAACAGTATGCCTATGCACTCTGCACCAGGCCCGGATTCTTGGAACTCCATATTCATCAAGAACTGTAAAAAACCACTATCGCAGGCCCTTCACATTCTGTGGAGACAAAGCCTAGATACTGGCGTTATTCCTGATATACTAAAAACAGCAGAGATAGCACCACTTCATAAAGGAGGAAATAAGGCAGAGGCAAAAAATTACAGACTGATAGCGTTAACATCGCACATCATAAAAAATTTTGAGAGAGTGCTAAGAAGTAAGCTCACAAAATACATGGAATCACAGCATCTCCATAACCCCGGACAACATGGTTTCAGAACAGGGCGCTCTTGCCTGTCGCAGTTGCTGGACCACTATGATATGGCATTAGATGCTATGGAAGACAAACAAAACGCTGATGTAATTTACACAGATTTCGCAAAAGCTTTTGATAAATGTGACCATGGTGTTATTGCACATAAAATGCGCTCAAAAGGAATTACCGGAAAAATAGGCAGATGGATCTACAATTTCCTGACCAACAGAACCCAATGTGTAATAGTCAACAAAATAAAATCCAGCCCATCAACCGTTAAGAGCTCAGTCCCCCAGGGTACTGTGCTTGCTCCAGTACTTTTTCTCATCCTCATATCGGACATAGACAAGAACACAACCTATAGCACTGTATCATCCTTTGCAGATGACACTAGGATCTTCATGAGAGTAGGCAACATAGAGGACACGGCAAACCTCCAGTCAGATGTAGATCAGGTCTTTCTATGGGCTACAGAAAATAATATGGTGTTTAACGAAGATAAGTTCCAGCTCATGCGCTATGAAAAAAATGAAAATATAAAAACGGAAACCACGTACAAAACTCAGACAAATCATAACATAGAACGAAAAGGCAATGTAAAGGATCTGGGTGTACTCATGTCGGAAGACCTTACCTTTAAAGAACACAATAAAGTAGCCGTCACAACTGCAAGAAAAATGACAGGTTGGATAACAAGAACTTTTCACACTAGAGATGCTATACCGATGATGACACTTTTCAAAACGCTTGTGCTCTCTAGAGTGGAGTACTGCTGCACAATGACAGCCCCTTTCACAGCTGGAGAAATTGCTGACCTGGAGAGCGTGCAGAGGTCCTTTACTGCTAGAATCCACTCAGTAAAACATCTAAACTATTGGGACCGACTAAAGAGCCTAAATCTGTATTCCCTTGAGCGCAGGCGGGAGAGATACATAATAATTTACACGTGGAAAATATTAGAGGGGCTGGTCCCAAACCTGCACACAGAAATAACATCACATGAGACCAGAAGACATGGCAGGATGTGCAGAATACCCCCGTTGAAAAGCAGAGGTGCAACAGGTACTCTGAGAGAGAACTCTATCAACATCAGAGGCCCGAGACTGTTCAACACGCTTCCACTACACATAAGGGCATAACTGGCAAACCCCTCACAGTGTTCAAGAGAGAACTGGATAAGCACCTCCAAAGGATACCTGATCAACCAGGCTGTGACTCATACGTCAGGCTGCGAGCAGCCGCGTCCAACAGCCTGGTTGATCAGTCCAGCAACCAGGAGGCCTGGTCGATGACCGGGCCCCGGGGACGCTAAGCCCCGGAAGCACCTCAAGGTATCCTCAAGGTAGGCCCCACAAAGCGAGGTGATTCGATGAAATATCTATGCCCAAGTTGACCATCGAGCGTTGTCGGGTCTTGGATATAAATAGTCTCACGACTACCAAGATTTTTTAGTCATATTATTTAGTGGTTAAGGTACCAAGTACGCACAGGTGCATAGCACTCCTGGCAATCTGGTGTCGAATCCTTCTGGGGTGTGGAGTTTTCAGTTGCATATTGGCTTGAGGACCATTCTAGCTTGTTCGCATATACATATATACACACACACACACACTATATATATACACACACACACACACTATATACACACACACACATATATATATATAATGTGTATGTGTGTGTGTGTGTGTGTTAATGTGAGGCCCCAGTAGGAATGAGCGACCACAGTGTACTGGTGTTTGAGTACCTGATTGAAGAAGGGTTATTGAATTCAAGGCGGGATACCGAAACCAAAAGGTTAGCATATCGAAAGGGAAACTATGAGGAGATAAGAAATTTCCTAACAGAAATAGCATGGGAAACAGAGCTCAGGGGAAAGACGGTCCAAGATATGATGGACGCAGAAGTACAAGGACGCAGCAAACAAGTTTGTCCCAGTCCAAAAGGAAAACAGTGAAATGAAGATGAGAAACCCTTGGTTTAATCAGAGATGTAGGCTAGCTAAGCAGCAAAGTAAAAGGGCATGGAGAAACTATAGGTATAACAGGACACTGGAGAGCAGAGAAAGATACCAGAATGCCAGAAATGAATATGTCAGGACGAGAAGAGAGGCAGAAAGACAATACGAAAATGACATCGCAAACAAGGCAAAGACTCAGCTTAAATTGCTGCATAGCCACATCAGGAGAAAAACAACAGTAAAAGAACAGGTTATGAAATTAAGGATAGGGGCAGAAGGATTCACTACAAACGACAGGGAAGTGTGTGAGGAACTGAATAAGAAATTCCAGGAGGTCTTCACCTTATAGCAAGGAGAAATTCCAGAGATAAGAGAGGGAATAACTAACCAAGAACCACTGGAAGAGTTTGAGATTACCAGCGGGGAACTAAGGAAGTGTTTACTATAGTTGGATGTGACAAAGGCTATAGGCCCAGATGGAATCTCCCCTTGGATACTAAAGGAAGGAGCAGAAGAACTGTGCCTACCACTCTCCATGGTGTATAACAAACCACTGGCAACAGGCGAACTGCCAGAAATTTGGAAAGCAGCTAACGTAGTCCCGATATACAAGAAAGGGGATAGACAGGAGGCATTCAATTACAGGCCGGTGTCCCTAACCTGCATACCATGCAAGCTGATGGAGAAGATTGTGTGAAGAAAGCTAGTGGAGCATCTGGAGCGAAAGAACTTTGTAACACAGCATCAACATGGGTTCAGGGATGGCAGGTCCTACCTCACAGGGATACTTGAATTCTACGACCAGGCAAGAAAGAGAAGGGTGGGCAGACTGCATATTTTTGGATTGTCAGAAAGCCTTTGATACAGTGCCACACAAGAGGCTAGTGGAAAACCTGGAGATGTAGGCTGGAGTGAAAGGGAAGGTACTCCATTGGATAAAGGAGTACCTAAGCAACAGGAGACAACGGGTCAGTGTGAGGGGTGAGGTCTCAGATTGGCGAGACGTTACGAGTGGAGTCCCGCAGGGGTCAGTCCTTGGACCTATACTGTTTCTGATATATGTAAATGATCCCCAAGAGGGTATAGAATCGTTTCTCTCAATGTTTGCCGATGATTCAAAAATTATGAGGAGGACTGAAACTGAGGATGATAGTAGGAGGTTACAAGATGACCTAGACAGACTGAGTGAATGGTACAACAAATGGCTGTTGAAGTTCAACCCGAGTAAATGCAAAATAATGAAACTAGGCAGTGGAATCAGGAGGCCAAACACAGGATACAGAATAGGAGATGAAGTACTTAAACGGACAGAGAGAAAGATCTAGGAGTTGATATCACACCAAACCTGTCTCCTGAAGCCCACATAAAAAGAATAACGTCTTCGGCATATGCGAGGCTGGCTAACATCAGAACAGCATTCAGGAACCTGTGTAAGGAATCATTCAGAATCTTGTACACCACATATGTAAGACCNCCACTACACCAGGCTACAATACCAACACCACTCCACTACACCAGGCTACAACACCACTCCACTACACCAGGCTACTACACCACTCCACTACACCAGGCTACAACACCACTCCACTACACCAGGGTACTACACCACTCCACTACACCAGGGTACTACACACCACTCCACTACACCAGGGTACTACACTACACCACTCCACTACACCAGGCTACAACCACTCCACTAACCAGGGTACTACACACACACCATCCACTACACCAGGGTACTACACCACACCACTATACCAGGCTACTCACTACACCACCCACTACACCAGGCTACTACATACCACTATACAGGTACTACACCACTCCACTACACCAGGCTACTACACCACACAGGCTACCACACTACACCAGGGCACCACATCACACCACTATACCAGGGTACCACACCACTATACCAGGCTACTACACGACACACTACAATAGGGTACTACACCATACCACTACACACCAGGCTACTACACCACACCAGGCTCCAACACCACACCACTACACCAGGGTACTACACTACACAGGCTACTACACCAGGCTACTACACCACACCACTACACCAGGCTACTACACCAGGCCACTACACCAGGCCACTACACCAGGCCACTACACTACGCTACTACAAATGATAAATGAATAAAATGATGAACCCACCTTTCTTATGATGTTTTATTTTACCAAATGTAGAAATATATATTTAAATTCCTATTGTATTTATATTTGAGCATTTTAACTTGAAACACTTAATAAAAAGGGTCACATAGTTTCAAATTAGGTACAAAAGGTGTCACAAAGTTTTAATAATATAGGGTACAAAAGACGTCACAACGTTTCAAGTTAGGGTACAAAAGGCGTCACAACGTTTCTGATTAGTGTTAGATACGTAGGCTTTGGTTTAAGTTTGGAAACCTATTCAATTCCACACAAAATATCGTATCTGATACGATAAAACAAACGTTTCCAATCCTTTCAAACACTTTCCAGATATGTTGTGGCAACCTTAAATTGTTTGCTGGGCAGCCTCCAGCATCTGGCCTCCAGCCTCAAGCATCTGGCCTCCAGCCTCCAGCATCTGGCCTCCAGCCTCAAGCATCTGGCCTCCAGCCTCAAGAGTATGGCCTCCAGCTTCCAGCATCTGGCCTCCAGCCTCCAGCATCTGGCCTCCAGCCTCAAGCATCTGGCCTCCTGCCTCAAGCGTCTGGCCTCCTGCCTCAAGCGCCTGGAGGCCAGATGCTGGAGGCTGGAGGCCAGATGTTTGAGGCTGGAGGCCAGATGTTTGAGGCTGGAGGCCAGATGCTGGAGGCTGGAGGCCAGATGCTGGAGGCTGGAGGACAGATGTTGGAGGCTGGAGGCCAGATGCTTGAGGCTGGAGGCCAGATGCTGGAGGCTGGAGGCCAGATGTTTGAGGCTGGAGGCCAGACGCTTGAGGCTGGAGGCCAGATGCTGGAGGCCAGATGCTTGAGGCTGGAGGCCAGATGCTGGAGGCTGGAGGCCAGATGTTTGAGGCTGGAGGCCAGACGCTTGAGGGTGGAGGCCAGATTCTGGAGGATGCCTCAAGCATCTGGCCTCCAGCCTCAAGCATCTGGCCTCCAGCCTCCAGCATCTGGCCTCCAGCCTCAAGCGTCTGGCCTCCAGCCTCAAGCATCTGGCCTCCAGCCTCAAGCATCTGGCCTCCAGCCTCAAGCGTCTGGCCTCCAGCCTCAAGCATCTGGCCTCCAGCCTCAAGCATCTGGCCTCCAGCCTCAAGCACCTGGCCTCCAGCCTCAAGCATCTGGCCTCCAGCTTCAAGCATCTAGCCTAAAGACTTGCACAGACATTTGTTCAATGTTAATTGACAAATTAACAAATGTTAAACTGACAAATTTGTTCATTTGTTCATTTGTTCAGACATTTGTTACAAGATGTTGATATATTAGTTCAACTTTTTATTGTCCTCTCTTCATCAGTTATGTTAAGTAAATATACAAAAATTTTACCTATTGATGTAATAGTAATTCTCACTTTGCTTCTACAATGGAAATCACGTTTGAAATTGTTAACTAAATGTCACTCACTTTATGCTAAAAATATACGCTTGATTTAGATTGCTGTACACATGATTAATCCTGCATTGTTTTAATGATTTGTTCAACTTGTCATGTTATTGGAAGACAGAAGAGCCCGAGGCAGATATGATGACCACATACAAAATTTTCAGATGAATTGACAGGGTAGATAAGAACAGATTATTAACTTGGGCGATACACGCACAAGGGGACACGGTGGAAGTTTAGTACCCAAATGAGCCACAGAGACATTAGAAAGAACTTTTCAGTGTCAGAGTAGTTAGTAAATGGAATGCACTAGGAAGTGATGTAGTGGAGGCTGACTCCATACACAGTTTCAAATTTAGATATGATGGAGCTTGAGAAGCTCAGGAATCTGTAGACCAGTAGATTGACGGTTGAGAGGCAGGACCAAAGAGCTAAAGCTCAACCTCCGCAAGCACAACTAGGTGAGTACGTGATCTTTACCATACACGCCAGAGTGAGGAAGTTTATGACGGAGAATAGAAACATGGATTTCATAAAAATTTCAATTTCATGAAGAAAAACTTACTACAGGGATGAATTTATATCCCAACTCAGCAACTGAATATTTTAATACCCAAACTGGAGACTGACTGTCGGGCAGCTAGAAAAAATGGACCTCGTCTTTACTACTAGCATTCGCCCTTGAACGTCATAAACTTGTAGTGAATAGCAAACTAAAGATTCTTGTAAATTAAATTAATTGTTACTTTAATTGCAATAACTTATGTTTACTTACAACTAAAAAAAAAATATCCACCGAAATCTTAGTGCTGACCATGATACGACCTCCCACTGACCACCCGTTGATTGGCCGATGTATACCACAGCATCCAATAACTTAACAGTCCCTGATCCTGGGTATTTAAGGTCCTTGAGAGCCAAAATATTGATTAAGTGACGATGCCTGTCTACACCATGCAGGAAATTATCCGACAAAGCTATCACCTCAAATTTGAATTAATCAACAAGATATCAAAAAATGGCCATCCTGTCTCCTCTCAGTTACAATTAAAATAAACCTTTATCAATCTTACACAGTTAAAAGTTGTTAGTAAGACTGTTAGCACGTGCAAAAGATGATTTGAGAGATATCACCTATCGAAGGGGGGTTGGGGATTTTACCCAAAAGAGATGGTTATTGCCCTACAGTGTTACATGTGTACCCCGCGAACAGAGACCCCAACCACGCCCTGCTAGAAAACAGCCGACCTCGGCAGCCACACTCCCATTACCATCGGTCGACCCACTACTACGGTCGACCAGCAATGAACACAGGAGTGCTTGCAATTAACTGGGAGATCACCCTGTATGCATTTTGATCTTGGAGAGGGTCAGCGTTCACCTTCATTTTGGGTGCGGCTCTAAAACTAGCCCCTCTCCCTCTCATTTTGATGTTTGTAAACAAACATCAACATGGGTTCTGGAAAAGGGAATCTTGCCTAACAAACCTTTTGGAATTCTATGATAAAATAACGAGGATAAAACAGGATAGAGAAGGTTGGGCAGACTGCGTATTTCTGGACTACCAGAAAGCCAGAAACATACACAGGGGAAGTTGTTGGGCCTCCTCATGTAATTAGTGTTGCCGGGTAAAACACCAGCAAGCTTGAGGCACTTCACACGACATCGAAAGCCACTGCGACCCGTCGAGGGAGTGGTATATGGGACCAGCCATCAGGTACCATGTGACAGGGAGTGACGTCCACCTTCCTGAGCAATCTTGCGTTTTACAAGAGTGAACTACTGCAAACCCTCTTCGCCATCACCAACATCACACCTATCGACTTTCGCCAGGAGGGAGAGGATGCTGTTCTCTTCTACTCACGAGAGGATAACATCGACCAATTCGATACAACTCTTATCCGCACCGCACTTGAAAAAGCTTACATCAGCCTGATTCTCTTTCGGCGCCATCTAGCTGAGAGAACTGTCTTCATCAGGGGACCCAGCAATTTGATCACCGACCAAGACATTGTGGGTACTATCGAAGCTGAAAACTCTCCTTTGATACTGTCCTACTTCAGAATTCTCAATCACACCTTCGGAGACCGTGGACCCATGAAAGTGACCTTCTCCACTATCGCTCATGCGGACCTTGCTATCACACAAGGGTTCAAGTGCTTCGGGGGCGAACAACGGAATTAGAAAGTAGAAATCGGCACTATTGAGTTGGACAAACTGGAAAAAATTCTACTTATGTTGAAAAGAAACACTAAATGAACCTAACCTAACCTTCCTAGTCCCAATACACGATATATGCCTCCCTCCTAATATACTATAAATATCTATAACCTCCCAATGCCTAATATAGTACATATGTATGCTATACTAGGCCTAGGAATATTTAAGTTCCTTTTTTAGCTTAATTTTTTCCGACTCTATAAAGTGAATATTACAAAGTTTTATTGACTAATTTGCAATCTTTGTACTATAGAACACATAGTTACAAAAACTACTATCTAAAACAGGAGAATAGTATATCATACTGCATTCATATGTAACATAAATATGCAATAAAAACTAGACAGGGGTCGAATGCAGTCTTCCTTCATTTTAGCTTGGCCAATCATACCATAAACTGGGATTCAGCAAAGTGAATTGAATTTATCAGCTGTTTGCAAATATATATTTGAGTAAACGTGGGTTTCCAGGTTTGTGGGTCTTAATATTTCTTCATCTATATTTCCGGGTTTGTACTCTCCTGTACCTTTCGGGAGACCATTTTACATTATTAGTTTCAACCAATCGGATTACCTATGTCTTCATGTCGGTAGTTGTATCCTTAATGATCCTTTGGAATTTAGTTAGATCAGAGAGAATGAACTTTATTTTCTCCGTTTATTCATAATGTTTAAGGATTACGTAAATTGGTAATTTATTACCTCTTATGATCACTATTTCCTTGTTCTCACTAAGCTCCTCAGCTGCCGCTTTGAGCTCCGAAGCACCAGGAGACTGTTTATAACAATAACAGCAGTTAACCGTGTCGTAGCTCAGTCGATTAAGGCAGCGTCTAGGATGCTCCCGGACGCAGGTTCGAATCCTCGTCACGGCCCTTGTGGTTTTGTTCATTTGATACATCACGTTATTGTGATTTCTGTGTGTAATAACAATAGTTGATTGGGAAGTTTTCATGCTTGTAAACTGTTTAATAAATGTAACCAAAGGCGTAAACTATTGAGGAAAGATGATCGTAAGTACTTTCGTAACTGTTTCGTGAATCTGGCCCCCTGGACATAACGCGACAGTTTAGTTCGAGATTTAAGAGAGTGATTTGATCACTGGTAATTGGCCCACAAGAGAAGGCCAAGCACACTTCCCTCTGGAACAATAGCACCAATTGAGTCGCTTTCGGATTCTGCTCCATTCATGACTACCCTTAGAGTCCGTTCTTGAAGGTAATGTTTTCTTAACTCTAAGATGGAACCTGAGATGCCTAGTGCTTGAAACTTCTCTACTAATCCAGAATGCCAGATCCGATCAAAGGCTCTTGCTATGTCTGAAGCAACAACACAGCTGATCTTGGACTCATCTAGTGACTAATGCCACTTAGGAGAGAGATTTAGTAAGAGATCAGTCGCAGATCGGCCTTTTCTAAAACCATACTATCGATCACATATTAGCCGATTATGATAACAAAAATTATATCCTTTGCTTAGCGATTAATGATTCTAGGATTTTACCAGTAATGGAGAGCAGTGACGCTAGCATTATTACAAAGTGCTAAAATACTATTCAAAAGATCTTTGGAAAACATGCTTGATTATACAATTCGTGAAAATCACAGGTCGTCACTATGGGGGCCAATCCTTGTTAAAGTGGGTCAATGTGGCCGATCCTGGCCAACCAATGATGGACACCTTTTCTCTTAATTATCACTCAGAAAAAATCGTTTGGGCAGTCATCTTTCAAGTCCGTTAAATTTCCTTGGAAACAGGAACACAATGCTTAGGGAAATACATTACCTTGCGCCACAGCCCCTGTTGCTCTAGATGGTCCATGTGAGGCTCCAGCTTGTCCTTGTATGCCTCCACCTCCAACAGACGCTTCATCAACGTCAAAATTATCACTAGACCACCTGCGTGACAGGAAGAGCATTAGTGCCTGAAAAATGTGCTGTCTTTCAACATGCAGTGGTAGCAGACTTTAAACACTCAGTGATGGCAGACTTTAAACACTCAGTGAAGGCAGACTTTAAACACTCAGTGAAGGCAGACTTTAAACACTCAGTGATGGCAGACTTTAAACACTCAGTGATGGCAAACTTTAAACACTCAGTGAAGGCAGACTTTAAACACTCAGTGATGGCAGACTTTAAACACTCAGTGATGGCAGACTTTAAACACTCAGTGAAGGCAGACTTTAAACACTCAGTGATGGCAGACTTTAAACACTCAGTGATGGCAGACTTTAAACACTCAGTGAAGGCAGACTTTAAACACTCAGTGATGGCAGACTTTAAACACTCAGTGATGGCAGACTTTAAACACTCAGTGATGGCAAACTTTAAACACTCAGCGATGGCAGACTTTAAACACTCAGCGATGGCAAACTTTAAACACTCAGCGATGGCAGACTTTAAACACTCAGCGATGGCAGACTTTAAACACTCAGTGATGGCAGACTTTAAACACTCAGTGATGGCAGACTTTAAACACTCAGTGATGGCAGACTTTAAACACTCAGTGAAGGCAGACTTTAAACACTCAGTGATGGCAAACTTTAAACACTCAGCGATGGCAGACTTTAAACACTCAGTGATGGCAGACTTTAAACACTCAGTGATGGCAGACTTTAAACACTCAGTGAAGGCAGACTTTAAACACTCAGTGATGGCAAACTTTAAACACTCAGTGAAGGCAGACTTTAAACACTCAGTGGTAGCAGACTTTAAACACTCAGTGATGGCACACTTTAAACACTCAGTGATGGCAGACTTTAAACACTCAGTGAAGGCAGACTTTAAACACTCAGTGGTAGCAGACTTTAAACACTCAGTGATGGCAGACTTTAAACACTCAGTGATGGCAAACTTAAAACACTCAGCGATGGCAGACTTTAAACACTCAGTGATGGCAGGCGTTCAACACCCAGTGATGGCAGACGTTCAACACTCAATGATGGCAAGCGTTCAACATCCAGTGATGGCAGGCGTTCAACACCTAGTGATGGCAGGCGTTCAACACCCAGTGATGGCAGACGTTCAACACGCAGTGATGGCAGGCGTTCAAGACGCAGTGATGGCAGGCGTTCAACACGCAATGATAGCAGGGGTTTAACATCTATTGATAACAGGCGATCAACACTCAGTGATGGTAGATGTTCACCACTTAAGTGACGGCAGTCGTTCAACGTCAAGTGATGGCAGGAGTTGAACATCCAATGATATTAGGCGTTCAAAACTCAGTGATGGCAGGCGTTCAACACCCAGTGATGGCAGGCGTTCAACTCCCAGTGATGGAAAGCGTTCTACATCCAGTCAAGGCAGGCGTTCAACACTCAGTGACGGCAGACGTTTAACACGCAGTGACGGCAGACGTTCAACACACAGTGATGGCAGGCGTTCAACATCCAGTGACGGCAGACGTTCAACACCCAGTAACGGCAGACGTTCAACACCCAGTGACGACAGACGTTCAACACACAGTAATGGCAGACGTTCAACACACAGTGATGGCAGGCGTTCAACACCCAGTGATGGAAGGCGTTCAACACACAGTGATGGCAGGCGTTCAACACCCAGTGATGGCAGGCGTTCAACACCCAGTGATGGCAGGCGTTCAACACCCAGTGATGGCAGGCGTTCAACACCCAGTGATGGAAGGCGTTCAACACCCAGTGATGGCAGGCGTTCAACACCCAGTGATGGCAGGCGTTCAACACCCAGTGATGGCAGACGTTCAACACCCAGTGATGGCAGGCGTTCAACACTCAGTGATGGCAGGCGTTCAACACCCAGTGATGGAAGGCGTTCAACACCCAGTGATGGCAGGCGTTCAACACCCAGTGATGGCAGGCGTTCAACACCCAGTGATGGCAGACGTTCAACACCCAGTGATGGAAGGCGCTGCTCACAAGGCATGTCTGACCGACACAAGTGTTAGTGGGTGTGGAAGGATCTGTCTGTCACCACTCAGTAATTGTAAAGAGGTCATTCACCTCGTTATAGTGCAGCCGGTCATTTGACTCGTTACAGTGTACTCGGTCATTTGCCTTGTTACACTGACCTAGGTCATTCACCTCATTACAGTGCAGCCGGTCATTGATCTCGTTACAGTGTAGCCGGTCATTTGCCTCGTTACAGTGTTTATAATTATTATTAATAATACAGTTCATTTCTCTAAATATATATAATTACATTTATGAATTTAATATTATAGTTCCATAAGCCACTGGTTCTCTAATCTTTAATATTTTAATATTGATCCTTCGAAACATTTACTATAATTTCATTATAGAACTAAATTCTCCCCCACAATAGTTGATACTCACCTGGTTATCTTTGTGCATAGTTGCCACTCACCTGGTTATCTTTGTGCATAGTTGCCACTCACCTGGTTATCTTTGTGCATAGTTGCCACTCGCCTGGTTATCTTTAGTTTGTAACTGTACAGACAATCCCACAAACACATAAATATATTTAATATAATTTCCAGCTCCACTCAGGGAGCCCTCAGGTGTAGCTCCACTCAGGGAACCCTCAGGTGTAGCTCCACTAAGGGAGCCTTCAGGTGTAGTTCCTCTCAGGGAGCCTTCAGGTGTAGCTCCACTCAGGGAGCCCTCAGGTGTAGCTCCACTCAGGGAGCCTTCAGGTGTAGCTCCACTCAGGGAGCCCTCAGGTGTAGCTCCACTCAGGGAACCCTCAGGTGTAGCTCCTCTCAGGGAGCCTTCAGGTGTAGCTCCACTAAGGGAGCCTTCAGGTGTAGCTCCACTAAGGGAGCCTTCAGGTGTAGCTCCACTCATGGAACCCTCAGGTGTAGCTCCACTAAGGGAACCTTCAGGTGTAGCTCCACTCATGGAACCCTCAGGTGTAGCTCCACTCAGGGAGCCTTCAGGTGTAGCTTCACTCATGGAACCCTCAGGTGTTGCTCCACTCAGGGAGCCTTCAGGTGTAGCTCCACTCAGGGAACCCTCAGGTGTAGCTCCACTCAGGGAGCCTTCAGGTGTAGCTCCACTAAGGGAGCCTTCAGGTGTAGCTCCACTAAGGGAGCCATCAGGTGTAGCTCCACTCATGGAACCCTCAGGTGTAGCTCCACTCAGGGAGCCTTCAGGTGTAGCTCCACTAAGGGAGCCTTCAGGTGTAGCTCCACTAAGGGAGCCTTCAGATGTAGCTCCACTCAGAGAGCCCTCAGGTGTAGCTCCACTCAGAGAGCCCTCAGGTGTAGCTCCACTCAGAGAGCCCTCAGGTGTAGCTCCACTCAGGGAGCCCTGTTATATAGTACCACTCAGGGAGCCCTGATGTGTAGTACCACTCAGGGAGTCCTGATGTGTAGTACCACTCAGGGAGCCCTGTTGTGTAATACCACACAGGGTGCCCTGATGTGTAGTACCACTCAGGGAGCCCTGATGTGTAGTACCACTCAGGGAGCCCTGATGTGTAATACCACTCAGGGAGCCCTGATGTGTAGTACCACTCAGGGAGCCCTGATGTGTAGTACCACTCAGGGAGCCCTGATGTGTAATACCACTCAGGGAGCCCTGTTGTGTAGTACCACTCAGGGAGCCCTGATGTGTAGTACCATTCAGGGAGCCCTGATGTGCAATACCACTCAGGGAGCCCTGTTGTGTAGTACACTCAGGGAGCCCTGATGTGTAGTACCACTCAGGGAGCCCTGATGTGTAGTACCACTCAGGGAGCCCTGATGTGTAGTACAACTCAGGGAGCCCTGATGTGTAGTACCACACAGGGAGCCCTGATGTGTAGTACCACTCAGGGAGCCCTGATGTGTAGTACAACTCAGAGAGCCCTGATGTGTAGTACCACACAGGGAGCCCTGATGTGTAGTACCACTCAGGGAGCCCTGATGTGTAGTACCACTCAGGGAGCCCTGATGTGTAGTACCACACAGGGAGCCCTGATGTGTAGTACCACACAGGGAGCCCTGATGTGTAGTACCACACAGGGAGCCCTGATGTGTAGTACCACACAGGGAGCCCTGATGTGTAGTACCACTCAGGGAGCCCTGATGTGTAGTACAACTCAGAGAGCCCTGATGTGTAGTACCACACAGGGAGCCCTGATGTGTAGTACCACTCAGGGAGCCCTGATGTGTAGTACCACTCAGGGAGCCCTGATGTGTAGTACCACACAGGGAGCCCTGATGTGTAGTACCACACAGGGAGCCCTGATGTGTAGTACCACACAGGGAGCCGTGATGTGTAGTACCACACAGGGAGCCCTGATGTGTAGTACCACACAGGGAGCCCTGATGTGTAGTACCACACAGGGAGCCCTGATGTGTAGTACCACACAGGGAGCCCTGATGTGTAGTACCACACAGGGAGCCGTGATGTGTAGTACCACACAGGGAGCCCTGATGTGTAGTACCACACAGGGAGCCCTGATTTGTAGTACTACTCAGGGAGTCCTGAGGTGTAGTCCGACCCTTGAAGCTCTGATGGGTATTGGGCTCATTTGACAGATTCATCAATATTCACTACTCTTCATTCCTCAGTTTGTTTTCTCACCTGGCTTGACGACCCGGATAAATTCATTGATGCCTTGAACAGGCAAGTGGCTCTCTCCCATGCCGCCACAGGTCACCACCACGTCGTACGTATCTGGCAACACAACACATGATAAACATTATCACCAGTAACATTGTAAACACAAGTGTTGCCATCACATCTTACGTATCTGGCAACACAACACAAGATAAACATTTTCACCAGTAACATTGTAAACACAAGTGTTGCCATCACATCTTACGTATCTGGCAACACAACACAAGATAAACATTACCACCAGGGACATTATAAACACAAGTGTTAGTACCTGATCACACTCCTCAACATAGCATTGGATGGTCTTCAAATAAATGTTGCAAAAACAAATTTGAATAGAAATAAAAATCATTTTATTGAAGGCATTTAATTAAATTTTATTTTTAATCTAAATAATTAAAGATTATTTTTCAGCCAGGGGACTATATAGTCGTTGACATTTGACAGAGAAATCAAAACTTTTATATCCTCAATTTGTCAAATTATTTAATTTTTTCAAGTAATATACATATCTTTACGAATCAATCAAGGAGTTTACCAGCCCTCCATGTTATGGAATAATGATGTTGGCTGAGGCACGAGGTGAAGCCTGAGCCGAGTCTTAGTCTAGATGAAGACAGGATGTACTTGAGGATGGTAGGATGTAAATGAAGATGGAAGGTTGTACCTAAGTAAGGTAAAATGTATATGAGGATGGTAGGATGTGCTAGAGGATAGTAGGGTGTACTAGAGGATGGTAGGATGCCCCTAAGATTGGCACCCAGTAAATCCTCCCAGGCCAGAATACGAATCCAGGCCAAAGAGCTCGTGAAATTCCATGCGAGTGTCTTACAAATTCGCCACAGGGACTGTTTGACCCCGTGGTTCCTTTCTTTTGATTCCTCATACAGGGAATATGAGGATTAGGTCCAAGAACGTCTGGATAAATGAATACAGCTCTTATATCAACTTCGAATCTCAAAATGCTCTAACAACAAACGGAGCTAATACATTTAACCCCATCGCTGAAGTCCATCTGTCTGCCATTGACTTAACAGTATTTGGGAATGTTACTGGAATCCGATTGATTCATTAGTGAACCGTGAAGGTTCCATTAACAAATAAAAAAAATCTTTATTTGTAAAGTACCTTGAGAGGTGAAGCAAAAGCAGTTATTGACAAACTGATTCTTAGCGATGACGACTACAATATTGCCATACAGTTGTTGCACCTCAATTATTGTAACAAAGAGATTGCTATAGGCAATCTCTACTATAAATTGAGAGCTAAACCTACACCAGGTAAAACATTTGAGGCTATATACGACTTTAGAGTCCAAGTAGTCTCTTAGTCAAAGCTCTAGCTGCTAAGGCTGATGCTTGTCATGCAGAATTGGTGTTAAAAATTACAAATTAGAGCAAATTACCCAACGAAAGCTTGGAATCTCTCTGCTCTCACGTAAAACAGACATCCTCTCCCTGGACGAAATTTTTGAGGGTGTGAGGATGATTGTGAATCGTATGAGAGCACTTGAGAAAGTACTACAAATACAGAGTTCTTCAACTGACAAGTCTAAAACGACGAAGTCAGAGGAAACAAAAAGTACATCAAGTACTAACCCTAAACACAACCAAAATATTTCCACTTCTAAGTGGAAGTCAGGCAGTGTAGGCGCTTATGAAGTAGGTCCGTTGAAGCTCACAGTTACTGTGTCACCCAAGGGAGTGACTCTAAAAGGTACTGTAGGCTGACAGACATGTCTGCTCTGCCAAGAGGAATATTCTATCTACCAGTGCACAAATTATCCTGATCGAGTCACCCGTATCAAGCGACTCAAGGAATAACAAAAATGCACGAGGTGTCTGAGGTCACACAACACTAACACCTGTGAAACCCAACTACACACCTGCAATAGGTGTAAAAAGGGTCAACACAATACAGTACCTTACACAAAAGTAAAATCTCCAAAATCCAAGGTGGAGGAAGATAAAATTTTCCAGCACAGTACAGTACTATAAGATGCGACAGGAGAATAGTGGCCTGTTGACAAAGTCCAACAATAACGCAACTTTGCCCAACTGACCATAAAAAAGGGGGACCAAGGTCTATACTCGAGGGTTGTTTGACCAAGGGTCCCAAAACACTTAAGTCACTCAAAAGGTGTCAGATGATCTTTAATTAACACCTGTTACCCTGGTAAAATATAACATTTTGGGGTTCCTGAGAAACACGGGACCTCAAGTATACCTGGTCGTACATCGTCTTGTACGTTTGGGCGGTCTGTCTGTCCAGTACAGGTTATTGTGGTGAACAAAATTCCGTCGGACCTATATGTTCATAGTCTATAAGCAACTGCCAAAATCCTGAGCGAAAGAAGAGTTAAATTTGCAGACACTAAAACTACGACCAACCACCTCACCAATATTGGAATCTTTGAAAGTGCGGACTACTACCATATATTCATCACTGAACACATAGAACAACAGGAAATGAACCTGTTAATGTTTGTGAGTGACAAATTATTCACAGGCCCAGTAATGTGTCTGAATAAGCACACACCTGTAGACAACTAACATATCAATTCAGTGATGATTGCATGAGATGACGAAGAGCAGTCACCACTAATGTTCAGAAACATGATTAAGTATAAGCTGGATCCCCCTGTCCATAAAATATGGTATCTAGCTACCTTAGGCATCGTCACTGAACAACATATTCCAGACGATGCCTGGACATATCAACAATACCTCGACTCAGTTGAATACAGGGACAAACTATACTTGGTCAGGCTTCAATTTGATGTCACAAAACCAAATAAGGTGTCAGGTGTTGCTCTTACAGAGACAACCTGAGCACCTGAAATTGTACAAATAAATAATCCAACAACATCTCTGAATTTAAATCGTAGAGGGACACTATTTACCTCATCCTATTGAAAGCCTTAGTTACTACACCACTGAGAACAGTTTTTCACTCCAGTGTCAAGGGCAAACAAGGTGTCTCTTCGAATGATTGCCTACAAACTGGCCCTAGCCTAACCCAAAGGGTTAATGATGTGCTATTAAAATTGTGAACAGGAATTTATTCATATACAGCCGACATAAGCAAGGCATTCCATAGGGTAGGCATCCAAGAGTAGGACAGAAACTTCACAAAGTTCCTTTGGATCAAGGATCTCAATGATCCAAATAGTGATTTAATTTGGAGGACTTCTTCTCCCTTTCTGATTCAGGCTACTTTAGACACACAACTGAAGAAGTTCAATAGCCCCTACAAAACTGAAATTAGTTACACTCAGTACCTTGACATTTTCCAAGGAACTACTAGCAGCAGAACGGAACTGCTAACAATTTACCATGGAAGCCAATCGAGAGTTGTAGGAAGCCAATATGCCTCTCCAGTTGTGGGCTACAAATAATGAAAAACTAAACAAGTTTTTAGAATCATAATTTTCTGACTATCAAGGGCCTCAGAAAATGAAGGTATTATGAGTAGAATGGGAAACATTAACTGATCAACTCACAGTCAAATCGGTGGAAACTGAAACTACCAAGCTAACAAAGAGGAAACTGCTCCCCAAGCAATCAAACCCTTCGACCCCTTGGGACTATCAATTCCATTATTAATGAAGGGCAAGTTATTGATGCAAGAATGCTGGATGGAGATACTATATAGGCTGGGATGATCCTCTGGCTCCTACACTTCAAGATAAATGGAAGGGGGTTAGTGAAAGATTTAAATGCCCTAGAATCTATTAAATTCCCTCGAACGACCACCAATCAAGATCAACCAATTCACCTGTACGTGTTTTGTGACGCCTCAGGGCGTGCTTAATACTTTATTGCAGCATACCTAGTAACAAATGGGCAACCAAATTTTCTCACATCTAAAGTCAAGGTATCCTGTTAAAGAAGCGGTCATTGCCACAAATAAAATTAACTGCCTTACTACTAGGGGGTAAGGCTAGCTCATTACTTGACCAAAACATTGAGTAGCATCCACTTTGAACAAACAGTGAAGTGGTCAGAGAAGGAGGCAGTGTTACAGTGGGTTCGCAATAATAACAGCAAAACCCCATATGCTAGCAACAGCATAAAAATAATCGAGATTTGTCATCGAAATACAAACAAATACAAATACAAATACAAATATTTATTCAGATAAAGTACACACGTACAAGGTAAGATTCAAAAGTTGATGGATTTATAGATAGAGCTAGTACATACAATGCCTAAAGCCACTATTACGCAAAGCGTTTCCGGCAGGAAAAACACTAAGACTAAAACTTAATACTAATTGAGAGTAAAGTATAAATTGTGTTGAGAAAAAATAAGAAAAAAATGGAAAAAGGGGGGGGGGGTGAACATGGCAGAAAAAAAAGCAAAAATACAATTTGGTCAACAAGCAGCATTGTTTAAAATAGTAGACATGGGTTGACATTTTGGGGGTGAGGTAGGTTACATTGAGTTAATTAGGTAGTACTTAGTTTTTATCTTAAACTGGTTTGGGAGAGGTACAGTCTTTAACATAATTGGGAAGGTCATTCCACATTCGAGGTCCCTTGATTTGTAAAGCATTTCTAGTTTGACTAAGTCGTACTCTTGGAATATCAAATAGGTATTTGTTTCTGGTGTGTTGCTCATGGGATCTGTTACAACCTTCTAGGAAGCTTTTAAGGTCAGGATTGACATTACACTTCAGCGTTTTATATATATAAAATACACATGAGAGGATGTGCAGGGACTTAATATCTAACATATTCAGAGATTTGAGTAAGGGTACCGAGTGATGTCTGGGGCCAGAGTAAGATATTGTCCTAATAGCAGCTTTGTGTTGAGTAATTAGAGGACGTAAATGATTTTGGGTAGTAGAACCCCAAGCACAAATACCATAGTTGAGATAAGGATCGATGAGAGTAATAGAGTGTCACCAGGACAGGGCGAGGTACATAATATCTGATCTTAGAAAGAATGCCAACAGTTTTCGAAACTTTTTTTGATATATTTAGAATGTGTCCCTGGAAATTCAGCTTGCGGTCAATGAGAACGCCAAGGAATTTAATTAAATACAATAAAACATAGGAACATAACAACAAAGCAAAACAGAAAACCACCAGCCAGAAGGACTGACAGCGTAGTACAACAATAAGCATAACTGGTGAAAACGCAAGAGAAACACAGCATACATCAAATCAAAAACATAACACAAAATATAAGACAATGTAAACAAGCCATCATACAAGCAATAATGACAAGAAAACAAAACATAGTAACATATTAAAATATATCAAACAGAAGCACCGGCCGGAAGTACCGACAACAAAGCACAACATGAAGCATAACATGAAAGATAACACAACCAACTTCACCTTTGGCTCTTTGGTCCCCACGAGACCAAAGAGCCAAAGCTCAACCCCCACAAGCACAATTAGGTGAGTATTAGGTGAGTACAAGAAAATCATAACATACAGCAAGCCTTAAACAAAAAACAATACAACACGTAAGGCAGAAATAAAACACAAAGGGCATATTAACAACACAAAAGAAGCACATGAACAAGAACACGCACAACAAACCACTGGCCTCGCAACAAACAAAGGGAGAGGCACGAGCACATAACACAATAGGGCAAGCAAACAGCCACAGGGACATACAGCACTACATAAACAGGAAATCAGTGGACATACTTTCTCGGAAACCTTGCCCACGGGAACCCCACATTGAACGCTTCCCAGAGCAACCACCGCCGAGGGTCTCGCCCATCCACTGGGGAAGTCATAACATCCGGAACCCCAGAAACAAACACCCGCAAACCGGGGACCCAGACGGTATCATTGATGAGGCGAGTTGCTGCCACGCGACCCCACAAGAAGGGAACCTCCCCACCAAGAAAGTTCTCCAGTTCGTCAGACTGCACTAACTCGGCAATCGTTTTCCAGTGACCCGGCAGCATCACAGACGCCAGCAACACGTCCCCCAGGGCCCCAACGTGCATCCTCACAGGAACGATCGTGACAGAGGGCACCACAACAGAGGCACACGCGTCCACGGGCACACCAGACAACGGCAGGGAACCCGGACGGCGTGCATCCCTCCGTAATGTCACCACCAGGCCACGCCCAGCACCTGTATCCACACCATCCCTGTCACCGGAAGCCACTGCCCCCCACTGCGGAGAACCCGCTGGTGGAGAAAGAACAGAAGGCACGTCAGAGACACGGGCATCGGTACCAGCAGGCACATGGACCTCCGCCACCACCAACTGTGTAGACATCGACGCATCCGGATCCACACCGTCGACTCCCGAAGACCCACAATCACTGAAGTCGCCAACATCGGCCCATGCAGTAGACAAAGGCTGGGAATGTTTGGGCTCCGGCCAGATATCGTCAGAGCTTGATGCGGACCCAGAACCACGGGTACCACTAACCGGACAAACCGACGCCCGACGCAGAACGGCATCAGCCTCTACCACGGGGATTCGGGCCACACACAGCAGGAGGCTCTGCAGCCACCCCAGCACCCAGCACAGCCGGAACCCGAGGCGAGGACGCAGGGCCAGGCGCAGCAGCTGAAGACGAGAGAGAAGATGGCGACGCCTCACAGTGAGCACCAGAAAGGCCCACAGGAGCAGCGGGGACGGTGACAGGAGCAGAAAGACCATCTGACGGCACTGCAACACCCGGATGAGGGTCTGCATCAACCTGAGGAATGTCGGGCGACACATCAGCTAACGGGACGCTCACCTCCTCTCCCCTGGAGTCCTTGTCCAGAGGGAGCGGCGGGAAATCCTCTTTCCGGAAGAAGTTGACGGGAGCAACTGGAGCCGCAGTGCACCCGGCAGCCTGATGCCCCAACAGGCCACATTGGAAACAGGTACGGGGTTGCCAGGCATAGTACACCCGGACGTAGTACCCCATAAGCCAGACAGAAGATGGAATATCCGACTGCAGGTGCATCCCCACGGTGCAAATATTTGTCCACCTACCCGCATACCTCCCTGAGGAGAGCATGCACCCGCACACTGAAGACAGCTCCGAACCTCTGGAAATAACGTCGGAGGAGGTCCTCGGGAAACACCTGGGGCGCCCCATGCACACTGACATAAGTCAGGGCACCCCTATGGTCCGAGATGGACACAGAGCCGGCACCACCCGGCATCGGCAATGAACGCCCCTCGTAACGGCGGAGGAAGTCACAGTAATCCTCCTCCCCCACGAACTTGAGAACAACCCGGTGGGCAGTTACAAGCTCAACACCGTAGATGGCCATCACTGGGATACAGAGCCTGTCACACATAACCATCTCGACTTCCGTATATCCAGCACGACCAGTGAACTCCAGGCCCACGGAGTTCACTTGCACAACAGGGGGAAGATGGCCTCACATGTCAAGCTCGCCACGTTAACACGTAGCCAGGCAGCAACAGCAAGGGGGCAGAGACGCCCACACCCCCTGGCGACCAAAGCAGCAAACAACCCCAACAACCAGGAAGGGCTGGCAAGACGTCCTCACCCCACGGCTGCCAGGTCGCGACTCCATCAAGAACCTGGTGCACTTGTGCAGTTCCTTGAAGCACTTTACTCTGGTAACTCGATTAGGAAAGGTTTGACACTGATAAATGGAATGATTTTCTTGACAGAATAGACAGCATCTCCATCCTGTAGTAATTTCAGGAGTCACAGTTATGGGTGACGTATTGAGTTTAGAGGAAATGACTGTATAGGTAACCACGCTGTTATTTCTCCATTTTGGAATGGAAATAGCAGTTTTTGACTTATTAGGCTGTCTGGTGGTACCTTTGGGTTTTACTGATTTATCATTGATTAATTTGTCAGTGCCAGATGTTATTTTTCATGAGATCTCAGTCGATTAACTGTTATTCTTATCCCTTCGAAAATCTAATCTAGGGATAGGATGTCTGTTCTATAATGAGAACAGATGGATGCTAGAACTCTTTAGGAAATTTTCTCTATCTCCAATTTCAATACCCACTCTGCTCTAGGTAAAACTGCTTTGGCACCAAGAGCTTTAACTAGAGACTCTACCTGGAGTCTAAATGGAGAAATGGATATCAATGTCACAGTATAAAAGAAGGTGTAGTGAAGGAACTGATCAATCTAGTAGGAGCTCTGAGGACTCAGAGCTCCTACAAGACAGGTCAGATAACTGATAATGACGAAGAGATAAGTAGTATTTTTAATAATTTTATTTCTCTTTACTAAGGAGGAACTTAACACTATGCCTTCAGCCAAACAAGTCTATGTGGGTGGGAAAGAGGACAAGTTGGCTAGTTTAAGCAGTTACCAAGGAGGCTCAGCAATGCGTGCGCGATGCTGAAACCACAGCAACCATTCCCCGTCTCCCCGTCCTCTCTACTATTCCCCCTTCCCCTGTCCCTTCGTCTTTCCAATCATTCCCCACTCCCTATCCTCTTCATCCTCCCCACCATTCCCCCCTCCCCTATAAACCTCGGCCTCCCCACCATTCCCCCTCCCCTATAAACCTCGGCCTCCCCACCATTCCCTGACATGAAAACACAGTGTAATAAAAAAACGTAGTTCGTCCTGTCACAGGTTTGACATCTATATAGTAGGTATATAAAAACATGCGCATATTCGAATGAAAAGGTGTGTCAAAATTTCAAAGCAATCGGTGAAGATCTTTCGGAGATTAGCGATTTTGAACAAAACATTTACATTTTTGTTTATAGGATTGGCTTAGGTAACTGGGTATGGTAACATGGACGTGAAGTAGGAGGTAAGTATCTATACATATTAACATTTTACTTTATACACAGAGAGTAATCACACTAAAGTGATATGCCAGTGAGAAAATCCGTAGGAGCCGTCAGAGGATTCGAACCTTGTGCGGTGGGTGTTCCCACACACACGCCCTAGTCAACTAGGTCACGACATGGTCAAAAGAATTACAACCTGGAGTTCTACTGAGCTCACAAGGGTTTCCTGAGGCTTCCACTGAAGCCGGACCAGGATTTCACACAATTC
>WNGS01073901.1:0-11985 GCA_020271785.1 Procambarus virginalis | reverse complement strand
CACAAGAACCTGTACACCTGTTGATTGACGTGAGAGGCGGGACCAAAGAGCAGAGCTCAACCCCCGCAAGCACAATTAGGTGAGTACAATTAGGTGAGTACATTAGAAAGGAGGTAAATTATTTCCTCCTCTCACATGCTCCCCACCTCACTCTTGCCTTATTTAATGCCAGTGCCTTCCTCGCTCCCACCATAGCTGCGGCCACACAGGCTGCCTCATACAAATCTACCAGGCTCAGGGGGAGCATGGTAGCCTGGTGGATAGCGCACAGCACTGGTGTTTCTGTGGCACGGGTTCGATTCCCGCACCAGGCAGAAACAAATTGGCAAAGTTTCTTTCACCCTGAATGCCCCTGTTATCTAGTAGTAAATAGGTACCTTGGAGTTAGTCAGCTGTCACGGGCTGCTTCCTGGGGTGTGGGTGTGTGGTGTGGGAGGGAAAAAAAAGTATTAGTAACAGTTGACTGACAGTTGAGAGGCGGGCCGAAAGAGCAAAGCTCAACCCCCGCAAACACAACTAGGTGAATTCAAATGAAAGTGTGGTTGGTTGGTGGTTGAAAATGAATTATTAGGAAGTCGATGCTGTGCAGGCTGACTCCATATCACAGTTTCAAGTGTAGAATATGAATGAGCCCAATAGGCTCAGAACCTGTACACCTGTTGATTGGTACGTTGAGAGGCGGGACCCAAAGAGCCAGAGCTCATTACCCCCAAGCACAAATAGATGAGTACAAATAGGTAAGATCAAGGTTTTCTACTGCTTCGGCTTACAAACAAAAAATAAAAAAAAGGACCGATATCATGAGCTCCAGCAGTGCTTCAAGTGCTACGAGCTCTCCCACCCCAACAACAAGCGTCAGCACCCCGCCCACGAGTGCAGCCTGTGCGCACTGGACCATCACTACTTTATATGCAAGGCAACAACACATCGCTGCTTGCTCTGCGATGGCAATCACCCCGCAATTTCCTACCGCTGCCGCCGCAGACAGGAAATCATCATGGCCCAGGTTGAAGCCAAGAGAAATAACCCTTCTACCTCCCCTGGCGCTCAACCCACCACCTCAGCTCCTACCAACCGACCAGAAGACTTTCCAGTCTTACCAAATAGCGGCTCCTCCCACCAGGCGACCCAGCCATCACAATGGGGAACCAAGGCCACCTGCATCAAGTACAGGCATTATTCATAGTGTTATTAGACTAGTGGAGAGGCTTGCTGGACCAGACAACCACTGTTTTGTCAGTGAACTGAACGCATTATACTTAGCCAATGGCCTGGAGGTTATCTTGAGGTTATCTTGAGATGATTCGGGGCTTTTTTAGTGTCCCCGCGGCCCGGTCCTCGACCAGGCCTCCACCCCAGGAAGCAGCCGTGACAGCTGACTAACATCCCAGGTACCTATTTACTGCTAGGTAACAGGGGCATTAGGGTGAAAGAAACTCTTGCCCATTTGTTTCTGCCGGGTCGGGAATCGAACCCAGGCACACAGGATCACAAGTCCAGCGTGCTGTCCCATGGCCGGCCAGGTCATCATAGTCCCTGTCACAAGTCTCGCTACCTCCACTACCACCCCAGAGACTACCATCAAGACGACCACGTTGTCGATTTCAACACAGATTCCAGAACCACCCAAGACCCGGGCAGTGGTATTTCCCTCTCCAGCTCCCAACACTCTTACCATCACCATCTTAGCAGACACGCTAGCAGACGTGCTGTCTACAAATGCTACCAGCACCACCAACGCTCCTGAAATAGCTTCTACCACAAATCCACGACACCTGAGCCTATCTCAGGCTGCGAGACTAAGACGAACACACCAACTACGGATGTTACGAACTCTTCAGACGAGGAAATCTTAGTAGGAGCTCCTACTAAGGAGCTCCTAATAAATCTCCTACAACACTCCTGCCGCACCACAAATACGACACCTTCTCTGTGTCATATTTCTCACCTGATTTTTCGGGGTCGTATGTCACGGTGTCGCCATCGCACCAAATTCCAACGACAGCATGGCTCAGCCAAAGTCTCAGCCAAAGAAAAAACGCAAGACCTAGAAGTTTACATTAACCTCACCAGGGGCCAGATTCACGAAAGCACTTACGTAAGCACTTACGAACGTGTACATCCTTCCTCAGTCTTTGACGGCTTTGGTTACATTTATTAAACAGTTTACAAGCATGAAAACTTCCCCAATCAACTGTTGTTATTGTTATAAACAGCCTCCTGGTGCTTCGGAGCTCTTTAACTGTTTAAGAACTAGAAACAAAGCCACCAAAGATTGAGAAAAGATGTACACGTTCGTAAGTTACATAAGTGCTTTCGTGAATCTAGCCCCAGCTCCATAACTGGTACAGCCAACCCTCCGAGGCTTAAAACCACAATGAAGACCCCCATCCTCCCCAGATCTCTGGTATCAGCTATTGATACAGATATTGACTCCAAAGAGCCTCCACTTACGGGCTCCCCATAGACCGTGCCTACTTGGAACATTTTTTTTCTGAGTAGCTAAATTTAAAACAACAACAATATTGCTCCCTTCACAATTGACTTTATTATGGTCCATGATGGACCTAACGTCGTAGTCTCCTCATCTTCTTGTGTGGTCATCATATCTTCAGTCACGTTACTGTGACTCATCGTCTGCATATGGATGCCACACCTAAGCGTCTTACTCTATTTAATTTCTTAAATTGCTTACCTTCCTTTTAACAGCTTTTTACGCGACTTCGAGTCTTTCCTTGTTACCCGCCAAACGTCACAGGAACCAGCTTACGTTTCATTGCCGCCCTCTTTTTCCAGCACTTATTCACTCCACCTCATTGCAAGCTGACGACCTTTATCTAAAATACGTCAACACCAACGCTTTCTGACTTCCTCTCTCCTCAGTGATCTATGCAATATCCTATTTCCCATCGCTTTTGGCACTGCTTTCCTCTCCTCTTCCCGCCTCTCCTTCACTCTACACAACACTGCTCTTCCCACCACTCCTCCACACTACACAACACTGCTCTTCCCACCACTCCTCCACACTACACAACACTGCTCTTCCCACCACTCCTCCACACTACACAACACTGCTCTTCCCAACACTCCTCCACACTACACAACACTGCTCTTCCCCCACTCCTCCACACTACACAACACTGCTCTTCCCACCACTCCCTCCACACTACACAACACTGCTCTTCCCAACACTCCTCCACACTACACAACACTGCTCTTCCCAAACACTCCACCACACTACACAACACTGCTCTTCTCACCACTCCTCCACACTACACACACTGCTCTTCCCACCACTCCTCCACACTACACACACTGCTCTTCCCACCACTCCTCCACACTACACAACACTGCTCTTCCCACCACTCCTCCACACTACACAACACTGCTCGCCTCTTCCCACCACTCCTCCACACTACACAACACTGCTCTTCCCAACACTCCTCCACACTACACACACTGCTCTTCCCAACACTCCTCCACACTACACAACATGCTCTTCCCACCACTACTCTACACAATACACACACTGCTCTTCCCACCACATCCTCCACACTACACACACTGCTCTTCCCAACACTCCTCCACACTACACACACTGTGGTAAAAACTCCAGGCAGCATATCTTCTTTTAATTGACTTCAGTAAATTAAAGTTTATCTTATTTTTTTCTTAGTAGGTAAGAAATTGAGTGGACTGTATGTACTTGTTTAAAACTGCCTGAAATTAATCTCACACAAATTGGGGGGACAATTTGTAACTTAAAGCCACTTTGTAATGGCTCCTTCTTAAACTACTATTGTTTACCTAAGTTTAATTATATTATTTTATCATTCCACATATGGTGGTCTAATCTACTATTATTTCAACAATTATTACTAGTTATGAATACTACTACTACAATAACTAGATTGGCCTTATCTGAGCCTGTAGTAAGGGCCCACTAAGGCTGTGTCATGTAGCATCTATGTGGGTGTGGCCCCTGTGCCTCATGGTGCCAATGGCGGCTGTGGAGGCCTTCAAGGCTGGCAACAGCTAGGTACATGTACATAGTTCTACTGCTCAGCTAAGCTACTTGCTGTTCCAAGTCACAATTTACCTGTTTGGGATGCAAGGAGTTAGTACATTTCCCTAAACATAATCAATACAGGTATAACATGGTATGTGAGGGGTGTAAAAGTGGGGTACACGTACATGGTGTTGGTGTTGCTCATATATCATGACCGACTGATACCTTTGGATATTAATCAGTGCACTAGAATAATAAACAAATACTTGGTAAGCCGGATACTGGAGTGCTCTTATTTGTAGTAGTGATGTTGCTATGGCAGTTTCTTAAGGCAGAGTAGGTCTATCCTGTGTGCCATTATCACAACACACGAGCACCCATTGTTATTGTTTTCGTGTCAGCGTGGCGTCTGTAAGAGACGCTCAGCCAATATGTGTGTACTCACCTAGTTGTACTCACCTAGTTGTGCTTGCGGGGATTGAGCTCTGGCTCTTTGGTCCCGCCTCTCAACCGTCAATCAACAGGTGTACAGTTTCCTGAGCCTAATGGGCTCTATCATATCTACATTTGAAACTGTGTATGGAGTCAGCCTCCACCACATCGCTTCCTAATGCATTCCATTTGTCAACCACTCTGACACTAAAAAAGTTCTTTCTAATATCTCTGTGGCTCATTTGGGCACTCAGCTTCCACCTGTGTCCCCTAGTGCGTGTGCCCCTTGTGTTAAACAGCCTGTCTTTATCAACCCTGTCGATTCCCCTGAGAATCTTGAATGTGGTGATCATGTCCCCCCTAACTCTTCTGTCTTCCAACGAAGTGAGGTTTAATTCCTGCAGTCGCTCCTCGTAGCTCATACCTCTCAGCTCGGGTACTAGTCTGGTGGCAAACCTTTGAACCTTTTCCAGTTTAGTCTTATGCTTGACTAGATAGGGACTCCATGCTGGAGCCGCATACTCCAGGATTGGTCTGACATATGTGGTATATAATGTTCTGAAAGATTCCTTACACAAGTTTCTAAAGGCCGTTCTTATGTTAGCCAACTGGCATATGCTGCTGATGTTATCCTCTTGATATGAGCTTCAGGGGACAGGTCTGGCGTGATATCAACCCCCAGGTCTTTCTCTCTCTCTGACTCTTGAAGTATTTCATCTCCCAAATGATACCTTGTATCTGGTCTCCTGCTTCCTACCCCTATCTTCATTACATTACATTTGCTTGGGTTAAACTCTAACAGCCATTTGTTCGACCATTCCTGCAGCTTCCCAGGTCTTCTTGAAGTCTCAAGCTGTCCTCCTCTGTCTTAATCCTTCTCATAATTTTGGCGTCGTCAGCAAACATTGAGAGGAATGAGTCTATACCCTCTGGGAGATCATTTACGTATATCAGAAACAGGATAGGTCCAAGTACAGAGCCCTGTGGGACTCCACTGGTGACTTCACGCCAGTCTGAGGTCTCACCCCTCACTGTAACTCTCTGTTTCCTATTGCTTAGGTACTCCCTTATCCACTGGAGCGCCCTACCTGTTACTCCTGCCTGTTCTCCAGCTTATGCATCAACCTTTTATGGGTACTGTGTCAAAGGCTTTCCGACAGTCCAAAAAAATGCAGTCCGCCCACCCTTCTCTTTCTTGCTTAATTCTTGTCACCTGATCGTAGAATTCTATCAAGCCTGTAAGGCAAGATTTACCCTCCCTGAACCCATGTTGATGGGTTGTCACGAAGTCTCTTCTCTCCAGATGTGTTACTAGTTTTTTTCTCACAATCTTCTCCATCACCTTGCATGGTATACAAGTTAAGGACACTGGCCTGTAGTTCAGTGCCTCTTGTCTGTCACCTTTTTGTATATTGGTACTACATTAGCAGTCTTCCATATTTCTGGTAGGTCCCCCGTTTCCAGTGACTTACTATACACTATGGAGAGTGGTAAGCAAAGTGCTCCTGCACACTCTTTCAATACCTGGCGAGATTCCATCCGGCCCAACAGCTTTTCTCACATCCAGCTCCAATAGGTGCTTTTTGACCTCATCTCTTGTAATTTCGAACCTATCCAAGGTCACCTGGTTTGCTGCCACCTCTCCCAGCGCCGTGATATCTCCCTGTTCTATTGTAAAGACCTCCTGGAACCTTTTGTTGAGTTCTTCACACACCTCTTTGTCATTCTCTGTGTACCTGTCCTCGCCCACCCTAAGTTTAATCACCTGTTCCTTCACTGTTGTCTTCCTCCTGATGTGACTGTGTAGTAGCTTTGGTTCAGTCTTGGCTTTGTTAGCTATATCATTTTCATACCTTTTCTCAGCTGCTCTTCTCACACTGACATACTCGTTCCTGGTTCTCTGGTATCTCTCTCTACTTTCTGGTGTTCTGTTATTACGGAAGTTCCTCCATGCCCTTTTGTTCAGCTCCTTTGCTTTCATACATTCCCTATTAAACCACGGATTCTTCCTTTGCTTCTCTGTTTTTTCCTGTTGGGCTGGGACAAACCTGCTTACAGCCTCCTGACATTTTTGGGTGACATAGTCCATCATGTCTTGTACGGACTTGGTTCCGAGTTCTGTGTCCCAATGTATATCCCATAGGAATTTATTCATCTCCTCATAGTTTCCCTTTCGGTACGCCAGCCCTTTGGTTCCCAGTTCTTTTTTGGGGGTGATAATTCCTAGCTCAACCAGGTACTCAAAGCTCAATACACTATGATCACTCATTCCCAAGGGGGCTTCCAACTTAACTTCCCTTATATCCGACTCATTTAGGGTAAATATCAAATCAAGCAAGGCTGGTTCATCCCCTCCTCTCATTCTTGTCGGTCCCTTGACGTGTTGACTTAGAAAGTTTCTTGTTGCCACATCCAGCAGCTTAGCTCTCCATGTGTCTGGGCCTCCGTGTGGGTCTCTGTTCCCCCAATCTATCTTCCCATGGTTGAAGTCTCCCATGATTAGAAGTCTGGATCCGTTCCTGCTAGCCACAGAAGCTGCTCTCTCTATTATATTGATGGTGGCCATGTTGTTTCTATCATATTCCTGTCTGGGTCTTCTGTCATTCGGTGGGGGTTATATATGACTACTATTATAATTTTCTGTCCTCCAGTTGCAATGGTGCCTGATATGTAGTCCCTGAAACCTTCACAGTTCTGAATTACCATCTCTTCGAAACTCCAACCTTCTCTTAGTAGCAAAGCCACACCACCTCCTCCTCTCCCTTCTCTCTCTTTCCTCACTACATAGTAGCCCTGTGGAAACACTGCATTTGTTATGATTTTCGTTAGCTTTGTTTCTGTGAGTGCTATTATGTCTGGGTTTTCTTCTAGTGCCCACTCTCCAAGTTCACTAGTTTTATTTGTAATCCCATCTATGTTAGTGTACATCGCCTTGAAGCTCACTTTCTTCTGTTCATTTACATATCCCTTCTTGGCGAGTATTCTACTGGTGTGGGAAGCTGTTCCGTGGGTGAGAGGATCTGTGAGGTGGTTTGCAGGGTCGCAGAGGGTTTTGGGTGGGGGTGGGGGTTTAAGGGAAGGGGGACGGGTAGGGTGTGGGTTAAGGAGATAGGGGGGACATGGAGGATACGGGGTGAGGGGGGAGGAGGAATAGGGAGGGTATGGGATGAAGGGGGAAGGGGGACTGGGGGGGAAAGGTGGGAGGGGGGACATGATGGGAATGGGGATGGGGTGTCGGGTCAGAATGGGTGGGGGGGAGGGAGGGTTGGGTGGGGGCAGGTAGGGTGAGGGAAGGAAGGGTTTCTATGCAGAGGGGGTTGGTGGTGTTGCCCCCCCCCCCTCTGGTGTTGCTGGGATGCTGGTTTTGGGTTCCCCTCTTGTCTCTGGGACTGCTGTGTTGGGGGCTGTGATTTCCTGGTTTGCTCCTCTCTCCCTGCGCTTCCTCCTTGCCTCTGCTGCCCTGGCTCTCTCCTCCTTCGTCCTGTCCCTCTGCAGGAATACTTGTTTGTATCCCTCCACATGTTGGAGACGACTCTTCTTTTCTAGAATATCCTCCTTCGTGGTTTCGTTTGCAAACACCACCTTTACAAGTCGGTTTCTGTCCCTGTTGTACCAGCCCAACCTGAAAACCTTCTCAATGTTGTGTGCAGCCTCTTCCATCTGTAACCCCTTCAGTAGCCCATGTACTGCCTCTCTATCCTTGCCATTCCATTCTTGCCTGTTGGATCCTTCCTGTTCTTTGATGCCTACAACTACCACTGATCTCTTTCTCTCCAGCAGTTGAGTGGTGCACCTTGCTGCTTCCTGTGAGGTAGCAGCTTGCATGGCTACCTCCCTCACTGTGGCCATTGCTTCTGAGCTCTTTTGTGTGTGTGTGTGTACTCACCTAGTTGTACTCACCTAGTTGTGCTTGCGGGGGTTGAGCTCTGGCTCTTTGGTCCCGCCTCTCAACCGTCAATCAACAGGTGTACAGTTTCCTGAGCCTAATGGGCTCTATCATATCTACACTTGAAACTGTGTATGGAGTCAGCCTCCACCACATCGCTTCCTAATGCATTCCATTTGTCAACCACTCTGACACTAAAAAAGTTCTTTCTAATATCTCTGTGGCTCATTTGGGCACTCAGTTTCCACCTGTGTCCCTAGTGCGTGTGCCCCTTGTGTTAAACAGCCTGTCTTTATCAACCCTGTCGATTCCCCTGAGAATCTTGAATGTGGTGATCATGTCCCCCCTAACTCTTCTGTCTTCCAACGAAGTGAGGTTTAATTCCTGCAGTCGCTCCTCGTAGCTCATACCTCTCAGCTCGGGTACTAGTCTGGTGGCAAACCTTTGAACCTTTTCCAGTTTAGTCTTATGCTTGACTAGATAGGGACTCCATGCTGGAGCCGCATACTCCAGGATTGGTCTGACATATGTGGTATATAATGTTCTGAAAGATTCCTTACACAAGTTTCTAAAGGCCGTTCTTATGTTAGCCAACCTGGCATATGCTGCTGATGTTATCCTCTTGATATGAGCTTCAGGGGACAGGTCTGGCGTGATATCAACCCCCAGGTCTTTCTCTCTCTCTGACTCTTGAAGTATTTCATCTCCCAAATGATACCTTGTATCTGGTCTCCTGCTTCCTACCCCTATCTTCATTACATTACATTTGCTTGGGTTAAACTCTAACAGCCATTTGTTCGACCATTCCTGCAGCTTGTCCAGGTCTTCTTGAAGTCTCAAGCTGTCCTCCTCTGTCTTAATCCTTCTCATAATTTTGGCGTCGTCAGCAAACATTGAGAGGAATGAGTCTATACCCTCTGGGAGATCATTTACGTATATCAGAAACAGGATAGGTCCAAGTACAGAGCCCTGTGGGACTCCACTGGTGACTTCACGCCAGTCTGAGGTCTCACCCCTCACTGTAACTCTCTGCTTCCTATTGCTTAGGTACTCCCTTATCCACTGGAGCGCCCTACCTGTTACTCCTGCCTGTTTCTCCAGCTTATGCATCAACCTTTTATGGGTACTGTGTCAAAGGCTTTCCGACAGTCCAAAAAATGCAGTCCGCCCACCCTTCTCTTTCTTGCTTAATTCTTGTCACCTGATCGTAGAATTCTATCAAGCCTGTAAGGCAAGATTTACCCTCCCTGAACCCATGTTGATGGGTTGTCACGAAGTCTCTTCTCTCCAGATGTGTTACTAGGTTTTTTCTCACAATCTTCTCCATCACCTTGCATGGTATACAAGTTAAGGACACTGGCCTGTAGTTCAGTGCCTCTTGTCTGTCACCCTTTTTGTATATTGGTACTACATTAGCAGTCTTCCATATTTCTGGTAGGTCCCCCGTTTCCAGTGACTTACTATACACTATGGAGAGTGGTAAGCAAAGTGCTCCTGCACACTCTTTCAATACCCATGGCGAGATTCCATCCGGCCCAACAGCTTTTCTCACATCCAGCTCCAATAGGTGCTTTTTGACCTCATCTCTTGTAATTTCGAACCTATCCAAGGTCACCTGGTTTGCTGCCACCTCTCCCAGCGCCGTGATATCTCCCTGTTCTATTGTAAAGACCTCCTGGAACCTTTTGTTGAGTTCTTCACACACCTCTTTGTCATTCTCTGTGTACCTGTCCTCGCCCACCCTAAGTTTAATCACCTGTTCCTTCACTGTTGTCTTCCTCCTGATGTGACTGTGTAGTAGCTTTGGTTCAGTCTTGGCTTTGTTAGCTATATCATTTTCATACCTTTTCTCAGCTGCTCTTCTCACACTGACATACTCGTTCCTGGTTCTCTGGTATCTCTCTCTACTTTCTGGTGTTCTGTTATTACGGAAGTTCCTCCATGCCCTTTTGTTCAGCTCCTTTGCTTTCATACATTCCCTATTAAACCACGGATTCTTCCTTTGCTTCTCTGTTTTTTCCTGTTGGGCTGGGACAAACCTGCTTACAGCCTCCTGACATTTTTGGGTGACATAGTCCATCATGTCTTGTACGGACTTGGTTCCGAGTTCTGTGTCCCAATGTATATCCCATAGGAATTTATTCATCTCCTCATAGTTTCCCTTTCTGTACGCCAGCCCTTTGGTTCCCAGTTCTTTTTTGGGGGTGATAATTCCTAGCTCAACCAGGTGTGTGTGTGTGTGTGTGTGTGTGTGTGTGTGTGTGTGTGTGTGTGTGTGTGTGTGTGTGTGTGTGTGTGTGTGTGTGTGTGTATTCACCTAGTTGTGCTTGCGGGGGTTGAGCTCTGGCTCTTTCGTCCCGCCTCTAACTGTCAGTGAACTAGTGATCAGATTCCTGAGCCGACTGGGCTTCATCATATCTACATTTGAAACTGTGTATGGAGGTCAGCCTTCATCACACAGTTTATACTGTGTGTGTTTGAGTGTTTGTGAGGAAGGTGGAGAAGGAACGCATACATCTATAAATCTGTGAGCAATTTATAGATGCATGCGATTTAAAATTTCATTCACGTGCGCACTAGGGCTTCGAACCACCAAAACGCCGGTTCAAGTTACATCACTGTCCTAAAATGATTTTCTTGCATATATATATGTGCAAGAAATATATGCAAGATTTTCTTGCATATATATATGTGCATATATTTCTTGCATATATATATGTATATATATATATATATCTATATATATATATATATATATATATATATATATATATATATATATATATAATCATTCTAAAAGGGTAAGAAGTATGGAGAGAGCGAGTGGGTACATTAATAGCGGCTGACCTGGTAAAATACCTTGTCACAATGCGGTACCGTATCCTCGACCAATCAATAGCCAGGATTCCAGGAATACACACCAGACCGACCAATCACAATAAGGGGCTGGCAGTATGACCAATTATAGCTTGCACTGACCGTGGCCAATTTTGCTGCCACAAGATAACGCCAAGTTTTTACTAACTTTTTCCGGAGACTCGCTCTTTCAATATTTTCGAGAGTCGAGTCTCCTTCTCACGTTTAAGAGAAATTAAAAAAAAATGTCTATAATGATGCCCTGCCAGATGAAATATTATTCGGGGCGAGCGTTCAGAAGTATGAGAGGAAGAATTTCCGTGAGACAAAGAAGCCACTCGACACTGTTTACAAATTCGAGTCTTTATAACCAACCTTCATTTCAAACCTTAAAATGTAAAAAAAAAAAAAAAAAATTGGGGCAATTTATCTCCCCAAGATGGTTAGTAATGAAGCGACGTGGCAGTTCTAAACGAAGATGGATATTGTCAGAGTAAATAAATGTATATATGAATTTTTTTATATACATTTGTATATTTATATGCAAGAGGATACTGTGCACCACAAAATTATATGCAATACTGTGCACCACAACACGACATGTCGGAAATACTGTGTATCAAGTTTTTCCTCACGATTTTCACTGAATTTTAATTTACAAGGTGACAGTTTAAAAAAGAATATAACTAATGCCTAAGGTATACAATGAGAAATTGAAGTAATTTGACAGATAACATAATTACTTTATTGACACTGATAGGGAAAGGTGGTGATAATAAGATATAACATTGATGCATTTATA
>WNGS01073899.1:0-10136 GCA_020271785.1 Procambarus virginalis | reverse complement strand
CGGGTACAATAAGACTAGCAGGCGAAAAGTAACAAATTAAGATCTCACGTCTCAGTGTTATAAATGTAAAGCTTCATAACGTTTATGACTGATAACGAAGGTATTGTATATATAGTAATTGAGTGCTCGTCCAATTGTATTTGATATATTCCACATTTACCTAAGTCTGGGAGAAGTTAGGGGGGAAAGTTTAAGGGGGTTCAATGATTCTTTAGCCCTAGGAGTGCTTATTGAACATTTTTAAAGGTTCAACCTTTTCAGACCTTCAGACCTCTAGGAGAGGTGAAAACTTGTTCCCATATATATTGTTGCTAGAAGAGTTAATACACACGGTAGACGACATCTGTCCACGAGGATAACCATAGCCCGTGCTTCTTGCCCCGCTCCTGTGCCAGGTAAGTTACGGGCTCACCATAGCCCGTGCTACTTGGAACTTGTTCCAAGTAGCTGAATCTATAACAACAACAACAGTTAATACAACAGTACACGGGAGACATCTCCTGTCCACGAGGCTAACCATAGCCCGTGATTCTTGCCCCGCTCCTGTGCCAGGTAAGTTACGGGCTCACCATAGCCCGTGCTATCCGAGTAGCTGAATCTATAACAACAACAGTTAATACAAAGAACCCTGGCAAGTTCACAATATATTAACCCAAGAGATGGGAGGCAGCATTACGGGCTATTCATGCCCGTGCCACCTCTCGGGGTGGCTTAATCTTCATCAATCAGGGAGGGAGCAGTGGCCGTTTGTGGGAAAGACAAGGCGTTTGTCCAGTCGTACATTAGAGGCCGAAATAACCAGTTAACCCCTTAATGGCGGTGTATTTTATATGACGTACAAATTTGTCCCGCGGAACATTCACCATTCGTTGTGCGACGGCTTCACTACACAAAAAAAATGTAAGGAAACAAGATTTTACTTATAAATCCCTATCATTTTACTTATCATCCCCATTATTGTTTTTGTTACCTTATACAATTTGGGCATGAGCTTAACAATAGTTTTGTCCCCATTGTAAAGTTTAAGGACATTTCTGTAATTGTTTAATCTACCAATATTTACATTTTTCTCTGAATCCTTTATGAAAGGAAAACGTAACATTTAGATATAACTCTTTATCCAAATTTTAGTAACTGATATATTAAAATAATTCTTATATTGATAAGATAATATATATATACAAAACACCAGTCATGTATATCTAAGAAAGTAAATATATTTTTTAATATTTTTCACGATTTTTAACACATTTGTAAAGAAAATACATTATTTAACTTTCGAACATTTTAAGAACTGCGCGCTCCAAGTTAATGGAATCTTCCACAGGTGTTGGGTTCGTGCCTCGAAAACCAATATTTATGTTTAAGCCGTTTCAACTTTACTGAGCTGGCCAACATGTTTATATTAAGACTCGGCCACTGCCACCACTCCAGTATATAACAGTCTCCCATTCTTGAGGAGAGGAAGCCTATTAGGCTGAGGTTCCCATAGGCTAACGAGAGACCTCTCCAGGCTGTAATACTCTACAGTTACCTAACTTCCAGATACTTACTTACAAAGTGAATAGAGGCATTACGTGAAAGAAAACGTGCCCATACGTCTCCTGTCCGAGGGTTGAATGGTGCATTCCAGGTAAATGTAGAAACTGGGAGGGAGCGTCAACATGAATATTTATATACAACATTAGCAATACAGTCAACCTATTATGGGACGCGCACTCACGCTAGGTAAGGTGAGTATGGGTACCGTACCCACAGGGTGAGTGTGGGTCACCCTACCCACAGGGTGAGTGTGGGTCACCCTACCCACAGGGTGAGTGTGGGTCACCCTACCCACAGGGTGAGTGTGGGTCACCCTTCCCACAGGGTGAGTGTGGGTCACCCTACCCACAGGGTGAGTGTGGGTCACCCTACCCACAGGTGAGTGTGGGTCACCCTACCCACAGGGTGAGTGTGGGTCACCCTACCCACAGGGTGAGTGTGGGTCACCCTTCCCACAGGGTGAGTGTGGGTCACCGTACCCCACAGGGTGAGTGTGGGTCACCCTACCCACAGGGTGAGTGTGGGTCACCCTACCCACCAGGGTGAGTGTGGGTCACCCTACCCACCAGGGTGAGTGTGGGTCACCCTACCCACAGGGTGAGTGTGGGTCACCCTACCCACAGGGTGAGTGTGGGTCACCCTTCCCACAGGGTGAGTGTGGGTCACCCTTCCCACAGGGTGAGTGTGGGTCACCCGTACCCACCAGGGTGAGTGTGGGTCACCCTACCCACCAGGGTGAGTGTGGGTCACCCTACCCACAGGGTGAGTGTGGGTCACCCTTCCCACAGGGTGAGTGTGGGTCACCGTACCCACAGGGTGAGTGTGGGTCACCTACCCACAGGGTGAGTGTGGGTCACCCTACCCACCAGGGTGAGTGTGGGTCACCCTACCCACCAGGGTGAGTGTGGGTCACCCTACCCACAGGGTGAGTGTGGGTCACCCTACCCACAGGGTGAGTGTGGGTCACCCTTCCCACAGGGTGAGTGTGGGTCACCCTTCCCACAGGGTGAGTGTGGGTCACCGTACCCACAGGGTGAATGTGGGTCACCCTACCCACCAGGGTGAGTGTGGGTCACCCTACCCACCAGGGTGAGTGTGGGTCACCCTACCCACCAGGGTGAGTGTGGGTCACCCTACCCACAGGGTGAGTGTGGGTCACCCTACCACCAGGGTGAGTGTGGGTCACCCTACCATAATCCAGGAGTGCCAGTTGTCATCCGGACACATAGGCAAGTCTCACTCTCATAATGGTATCAAACCCGTATGATGGCTTCAGGAAGGTTATGTCCTGTGTGTGTTTTAACAACTTACCAGCGTTGTTAAATCTTATTTGGATTGTAACTCTACACTGTTTGATGAGGTTCCAGTCGTCTGCCTCCATAATTTTGACGTTTCCTCTCATCTTCTGGCACCTGTAAGCCTGTTTCCTCATGCACATGGGTATCCAAGCCCTATGAGGTGCAACGCACATTTAGTGTTCGCTGTGCAACGTCTTACAAAGTTCTTTGTAGTTTATTTATGCTGACAGCGCAGATACTGAGGCGTTAGGAGTGCAGAACACCGGTGGAAGAGATGGGTCAAGTCGCCCATGGGGTGTGCAATGCGTCTGGCAGCTTGTGCGTGGCCACACACAAATGCACACACTTGCACACGAAAGTCACGTACGGTCGCCGCGTTTAGATGCTCGCACGACAGAGGCTTGTTGGTGATAGAGGCGACGACGGGACACGGGAGCTGGGACTAGATTCACGAAGAAGTTACGCGAACACTTACGAACCTGTACATCTTTTCTCAATCTTTGGCGGCTTTGTTTAAAATTATTAAACAGTTAATGAGCTCCGAAGCACTAGGCGGCTGTTTATAACAATAACAACAGTTGATTGGCAAGTTTTCATGCGTGTAAACTGTTAATAAATGTAACCAAAGCCATCAAAGATTGAGGAAAGATGTACACGTTCGTAAGTACTTGCGTAACTGCTTCGTGAATCTGGCCCCTGGAGGACAGGACAATAAAAGATGATAGGAAGCTTCGTTGCCTGGAATCACACGAGAGTGGCTGTCCGAACACTTGCCGTCAGGAATTCTTTCAGGGACACACATCTGGAGGCTAGCACTCTGCACTTGTTGCTATTGTCACCAATGTCGTCAGGTGTGGAGAAAGGAGGGAGGGAATTATCAGGGGAAAACCCCAAGCCATTACGACTATATAGCACTTGGAAGGGGTCAGGATGAGGATTTGGGATGGGACGGGGAAAGGAATGGTGCCCCAACCACTTGAACGGTCGGCGGATTGAACGCCGACCTGCATGAAGCTCTAGAGCGTGATCGTCGCTCTACCGTCCAGCCCAAGTCCCCTTGACCTCGTTCCACAAAGCTGCAGAGTCGTTGGGCTACAGGTGTTTTACAGTGGCAGCCTGTCGGATTTGTATGCATAAAATAACCGGTATTTTCTAAAAATGTCACCGCGTTGGTAGTCTGCTTTCCTCTGACCAATAAGAGAGCAGACGCTTGCCATGCCGCTCTATAGAGGACAGGGAGTAGAGTGATGCTCTAGCGGGCCTTGGTGTCCAGAGGGCCGGCAAACTCTCCAATTAGCAGAGCCAGTAACGGGCGTAGTGTGATAGGGCAAGTGCCTCTAATTGGCAGCCTTTAAATTAAACGCCATACGGTCTTCCTCCTGGAGAAGCGACAGGCCACAGCTGGCCAGCAGCTGCCTCTCACTCCACTCCGCTCAGTGGGTCGCCACTGGCAAGTTCATTTACTGGCAAATTTATAATTCCTCGACAATTTGTCACGATTGATTGAGTTTTTTCTGTCTGTTTCCTCGTGCTGTCCTCTCTCCGAGAACAGCACGAGGATGAACGGTCCAGAGTAGCTGCAAGCAGACCATGGGAGGGGGAGGGGGGATCTGCCAGCAAAATGGCTTGTAATAAAAGCAAACTCGTCAAATGGGAGAAGAAGCAGCCGTCTCTCTCAATGTCGTCACTGGCTTTAAAGCTCATATTGGAGAGGATCTTGTTGAGAGACTGTGAGAGGCCAGGTTCACCTCGGGTCCCTCGTCCACGCTCCCTCCCTCTCTCCCTCCCTCCCTCCCGCACAATATTAATGAACATTATCCTTAAATGCCTTAGAATAAATGTAAATTAAACCACCAACAATTTCCACTAATTCACAACTCGAATAAAATATCCGGATAATTATATAGCACTATTAGATCGTGCTATATTAGCACTAATATCCTAGATAGCGCTAATATCCGGCTGGATGAATACAAATTGCCTGATATCCGGCCCATCCTTAAAGTGTGCAACCATATATATATATATATATATATATATATATATATATATATATATATATATATATATATATATATATATATATATATATAAATATATATATAATATAATATAATATAATATAAATATTCCACCAGTCTCATCAGACAGGTGGAATAGGGAGAGGTTGAGCTCGCGGTGCTCAGAGTCGTGATGCCGGGAAAGTACTGGAGTGCGACTGTTCACATGTCACATGTACAGGGGCCTGACGGCTGAGTAGACAGCGCTCGGTGTTCGTAGTCCTAAGGTTCCAGGTTCGATTTCCGGCGAAAGTCGAAACAAAGGGGCAGAGTTTCTTTCATCCTGATACAGTCTTTTCATTTAGCAGTAAATAGGTACCTGGGAGTTAGACAGCTACTACGGGCTGCTTCTTGGGGCGGGTTTCATCTACCTGTGTACACCCATTGTACTTGTTAACTCGTGTGTGTGTGTGTGTGTGTGTGTGTGTGTGTGTGTGTGTGTGTGTGTGTGTGTGTGTGTGTGTGTGTGTGTGTGTGTGTGTGTGTGTGTGTGTGTGTACTCACCTAGTTGTGCTTGCGGGGGTTGAGCTCTGGCTCTTTGGTCCCGCCTCTCAACCGTCAATCAACAGGTGTACAGTTTCCTGAGCCTAATGGGCTCTATCATATCTACACTTGAAACTGTGTATGGAGTCAGCCTCCACCACATCGCTTCCTAATGCATTCCATTTGTCAACCACTCTGACACTAAAAAAGTTCTTTCTAATATCTCTGTGGCTCATTTGGGCACTCAGTTTCCACCTGTGTCCCCTAGTGCGTGTGCCCCTTGTGTTAAACAGCCTGTCTTTATCAACCCTGTCGATTCCCCTGAGAATCTTGAATGTGGTGATCATGTCCCCCCTAACTCTTCTGTCTTCCAACGAAGTGAGGTTTAATTCCTGCAGTCGCTCCTCGTAGCTCATACCTCTCAGCTCGGGTACTAGTCTGGTGGCAAACCTTTGAACCTTTTCCAGTTTAGTCTTATGCTTGACTAGATAGGGACTCCATGCTGGAGCCGCATACTCCAGGATTGGTCTGACATATGTGGTATATAATGTTCTGAAAGATTCCTTACACAAGTTTCTAAAGGCCGTTCTTATGTTAGCCAACCTGGCATATGCTGCTGATGTTATCCTCTTGATATGAGCTTCAGGGGACAGGTCTGGCGTGATATCAACCCCCAGGTCTTTCTCTCTCTCTGACTCTTGAAGTATTTCATCTCCCAAATGATACCTTGTATCTGGTCTCCTGCTTCCTACCCCTATCTTCATTACATTACATTTGCTTGGGTTAAACTCTAACAGCCATTTGTTCGACCATTCCTGCAGCTTGTCCAGGTCTTCTTGAAGTCTCAAGCTGTCCTCCTCTGTCTTAATCCTTCTCATAATTTTGGCGTCGTCAGCAAACATTGAGAGGAATGAGTCTATACCCTCTGGGAGATCATTTACGTATATCAGAAACAGGATAGGTCCAAGTACAGAGCCCTGTGGGACTCCACTGGTGACTTCACGCCAGTCTGAGGTCTCACCCCTCACTGTAACTCTCTGCTTCCTATTGCTTAGGTACTCCCTTATCCACTGGAGCGCCCTACCTGTTACTCCTGCCTGTTTCTCCAGCTTATGCATCAACCTTTTATGGGGTACTGTGTCAAAGGCTTTCCGACAGTCCAAAAAAATGCAGTCCGCCCACCCTTCTCTTTCTTGCTTAATTCTTGTCACCTGATCGTAGAATTCTATCAAGCCTGTAAGGCAAGATTTACCCTCCCTGAACCCATGTTGATGGGTTGTCACGAAGTCTCTTCTCTCCAGATGTGTTACTAGGTTTTTTCTCACAATCTTCTCCATCACCTTGCATGGTATACAAGTTAAGGACACTGGCCTGTAGTTCAGTGCCTCTTGTCTGTCACCCTTTTTGTATATTGGTACTACATTAGCAGTCTTCCATATTTCTGGTAGGTCCCCCGTTTCCAGTGACTTACTATACACTATGGAGAGTGGTAAGCAAAGTGCTCCTGCACACTCTTTCAATACCCATGGCGAGATTCCATCCGGCCCAACAGCTTTTCTCACATCCAGCTCCAATAGGTGCTTTTTGACCTCATCTCTTGTAATTTCGAACCTATCCAAGGTCACCTGGTTTGCTGCCACCTCTCCCAGCGCCGTGATATCTCCCTGTTCTATTGTAAAGACCTCCTGGAACCTTTTGTTGAGTTCTTCACACACCTCTTTGTCATTCTCTGTGTACCTGTCCTCGCCCACCCTAAGTTTAATCACCTGTTCCTTCACTGTTGTCTTCCTCCTGATGTGACTGTGTAGTAGCTTTGGTTCAGTCTTGGCTTTGTTAGCTATATCATTTTCATACCTTTTCTCAGCTGCTCTTCTCACACTGACATACTCGTTCCTGGTTCTCTGGTATCTCTCTCTACTTTCTGGTGTTCTGTTATTACGGAAGTTCCTCCATGCCCTTTTGTTCAGCTCCTTTGCTTTCATACATTCCCTATTAAACCACGGATTCTTCCTTTGCTTCTCTGTTTTTTCCTGTTGGGCTGGGACAAACCTGCTTACAGCCTCCTGACATTTTTGGGTGACATAGTCCATCATGTCTTGTACGGACTTGGTTCCGAGTTCTGTGTCCCAATGTATATCCCATAGGAATTTATTCATCTCCTCATAGTTTCCCTTTCGGTACGCCAGCCCTTTGGTTCCCAGTTCTTTTTTGGGGGTGATAATTCCTAGCTCAACCAGGTACTCAAAGCTCAATACACTATGATCACTCATTCCCAAGGGGGCTTCCAACTTAACTTCCCTTATATCCGACTCATTTAGGGTAAATATCAAATCAAGCAAGGCTGGTTCATCCCCTCCTCTCATTCTTGTCGGTCCCTTGACGTGTTGACTTAGAAAGTTTCTTGTTGCCACATCCAGCAGCTTAGCTCTCCATGTGTCTGGGCCTCCGTGTGGGTCTCTGTTCCCCCAATCTATCTTCCCATGGTTGAAGTCTCCCATGATTAGAAGTCTGGATCCGTTCCTGCTAGCCACAGAAGCTGCTCTCTCTATTATATTGATGGTGGCCATGTTGTTTCTATCATATTCCTGTCTGGGTCTTCTGTCATTCGGTGGGGGGTTATATATGACTACTATTATAATTTTCTGTCCTCCAGTTGCAATGGTGCCTGATATGTAGTCCCTGAAACCTTCACAGTTCTGAATTACCATCTCTTCGAAACTCCAACCTTCTCTTAGTAGCAAAGCCACACCACCTCCTCCTCTCCCTTCTCTCTCTTTCCTCACTACATAGTAGCCCTGTGGAAACACTGCATTTGTTATGATTTTCGTTAGCTTTGTTTCTGTGAGTGCTATTATGTCTGGGTTTTCTTCTAGTGCCCACTCTCCAAGTTCACTAGTTTTATTTGTAATCCCATCTATGTTAGTGTACATCGCCTTGAAGCTCACTTTCTTCTGTTCATTTACATATCCCTTTCTTGGCGAGTATTCTACTGGTGTGGGAAGCTGTTCCGTGGGTGAGAGGATCTGTGAGGTGGTTTGCAGGGTCGCAGAGGGTTTTGGGGTGGGGGGTGGGGGTTTAAGGGAAGGGGGAACGGGTAGGGTGTGGGTTAAGGAGATAGGGGGGACATGGAGGATACGGGGTGAGGGGGGAGGAGGAATAGGGAGGGTATGGGATGAAGGGGGAAGGGGGACTGGGGGGGAAAGGTGGGAGGGGGGACATGATGGGAATGGGGATGGGGTGTCGGGGTCAGAATGGGGTGGGGGGGGAGGGAGGGTTGGGTGGGGGCAGGTAGGGTGAGGGGAAGGAAGGGTTTCTATGCAGAGGGGGTTGGTGGTGTTGCCCCCCCTCTGGTGTTGCTGGGATGCTGGTTTTGGGTTCCCCTCTTGTCTCTGGGACTGCTGTGTTGGGGGCTGTGATTTCCTGGTTTGCTCCTCTCTCCCTGCGCTTCCTCCTTGCCTCTGCTGCCCTGGCTCTCTCCTCCTTCGTCCTGTCCCTCTGCAGGAATACTTGTTTGTATCCCTCCACATGTTGGAGACGACTCTTCTTTTCTAGAATATCCTCCTTCGTGGTTTCGTTTGCAAACACCACCTTTACAAGTCGGTTTCTGTCCCTGTTGTACCAGCCCAACCTGAAAACCTTCTCAATGTTGTGTGAGCCTCTCTTCCATCTGTAACAGTACCCTTCAGTAGCCCATGTACTGCCTCTCTATCCTTGCCATTCCATTCTTGCCTGTTGGATCCTTCCTGTTCTTTGATGCCTACAACTACCACTGATCTCTTTCTCTCCAGCAGTTGAGTGGTGCACCTTGCTGCTTCCTGTGAGGTAGCAGCTTGCATGGCTACCTCCCTCACTGTGGCCATTGCTTCTGAGCTCTTTTTCAATATGTCCGCAAATGTGTCAGGTACAGAGGCATTTCCTTCCAATGTACATTCCACCTTCCCTTTGGATGATAATCTGATGCTCGGTCTCTTTATTTTTCGCTGTGAGAGATTTGATCTCCTCCCTTGCTGATGTCAGCTCACTTGCAGGTTGTTAATTGTATCCTCATTTCATTCATCTCCCTCCTGAATTCCTCCAGTACTTGGTGTAGCAATTCCTGCGTTTGTTCGCCCTGGCTGTTCCCATACCCTGTTTCGGCCTCCTGCCATTTTGCCCCTTGTCAGAGAGGTAGCAAGGGAGAGAGAGAGCAAGAGAGCAAAAGAGAGAACAGGAGAGACCCAGAGAGAGCGAACAAGAGAGAGAGAGAGCGCAAGAGAGAGAGAGACGCAGAGAGAGAGAGCAGGAGAGAGAGCAAGAGAGAGAGAGCAAGAGAGAGAGCAAGCGAGAGAGAGAGAGAGAGAGAGAGAGAGAGCGAGAGAGAGAGAGAGAGAGAGAGAGAGAGAGAGAGAGAGAGAGTGTGTGGCCTGGGGGTGGGGGTGAGAGGTGAGGTAAGGTCAGCTTACGGCAGGTAGAGTGAGGGAGGATTATGGGAGGTTTTATCCTTTTTCACGAAATGTGTTAATCAGGGGCGCGTGTGTGTGGGTGGGGGTGCGTGTGCGCGTGCGTGCGTGCGTGAGTGGTCCCTAGTTCCCGTAAGCGGTACTTCTACCCAATGAGCCACGCTGAGATTTTAAAGATATATAATATCTGACAAGATTTGATACTATTTTACCTCACACTGTACACTGATTAATTGACCAGAAAGGGGGACCTACCAGATTGTTTCCGTTCACACAACTAGATGAGTGATGACATATGGTCGATGATGATGCTC
>WNGS01073896.1:0-10000 GCA_020271785.1 Procambarus virginalis | reverse complement strand
TTTGCAGACGAAGAGCCCATCTCTCAATGCGAGCTGGTGGTTGGACTTTGGATTATTGAAGATGGTCTCCAACGTTTGTGGTCAGTGACTATCGTGGTAAGGGTGCACCAAGCAGATACACATTGAAGTGTTCACAGCCCCATACAAGAGCAAGAGCTTCCTTCTCGTCTGACTGTATCGTTGCTCAACATCTGTGAGAGAACGGCTGGCATAGGCAATTACTACTCTTGAATCTGGTTGACCAGGTTTGTGTTGGGCTAACACAGCACCTAAACCAACAGGACTAGCATCCACCGTTAACTCAGTGTCCATTGATGGATCAAAGTATGCAGCAGTCGCATTTTCTACTAGTGCATCTTTCACAGCATCAAATGCATTTTGCTCGATATCGCTCCAGTACCATGATGCATTTTTCTTCAGGAGCTCACGTAGAGGCTTCGTAATGGTAGCAAAATCTGGAATGAAGCGAGAACAGTAGTTTGCCATTCCCAGAAAACTATGTACTTCAGTGGATGTTGAAGGAGGTGCAGCATTCTTGATATCTGCAACTTTCTTAGGATCTGGAGACAGACCTTTGTCACTAAGTACATGTCCAAAGAAATTCAATTTTATGTTGATTGAACTCACACTTTGCTCGGCTTAGCGTCAAATTCTTTTCTCGTAAGCGTTGCAATGTTGCACGAAGAGCTTTGTCGTGTTCAGCTTGGGTACGGCCATAAACAATGATGTCATCAGACATGTTGTCAGCATTAGGTATATCTTGCAATACCTGGCTGATGATGCTGGAATACTTCAGCAGCACTGTTAATACCAAAACTCAGGCGCTTGTACCTATACAGACCTCGATGTGTCGTAAACGTTGTGATGAATCGACTCTCATCATCAAGTTCAAGCTGATGATAGCCCTTGTTTAAATCTAACTTGCTGAATACAGTTGCACCATTCAAGCGGTAAATCATATCATCTACAGTGGGTGTAGGATGGCGTTCACGCATTATTGCCTTGTTGGGAACACGCATGTCTACACAAATGCGTATCTCATCTGGATTCTTCGGCTTTGGTGGAGTGACAATTGGGCTTACCCATGGTGTTGGGCCTGTTACCGGTTCAATGATATCTAGTTCTATCAGCCTATCCAGTTCGGCATCGACTTTCTTGCGAGTATGGAATGGTTGTCGGCGATGTGGTTGGGCAACTGGAATTACATCTGGGTTGATATGCAGATGTACCTTGCTATCAGTATAACAACCTATGGATTTAAACCGATCAGAAAATTCAGCAACAATAGCATCAACATTGTTTGCAGATTCCACTGCTACAGCATTAGAAAGCTGAAGTAGCCCCAATTTGGTTGAAGTCTTGTAACTGAGTAAAGACTCCTTTGCATTCCTAACAACATGGAATGTAGTAATGAGCATTGCATTCTTTGACTTAATCTCTGCAGTGAAAGTTCCAATCACTGGTAAGGCTACCTTTGAAGCATAGGCAGTGGTATTTTTCAAGCTTTGGTAACTGTTTTTTAAATTTTTCATAGTGGCACTCAGCAATGGTGTCAATGTTTGATCCAGTGTCAATAAGAATTTTGAGACAAATGCCAGCAATGTATACTATAGTCTCTGGGTTGTTTTGAAGATCATTCCATTCTGTGATTGATTGTACTCCATAAATATAATCACATTCACTGTCATCTGAGACTGGTTGTAATGAAATGTTGTCTTGTATATTATTAACATTCTTGATTTGAGGTGCAATATTGTGTTTGCCACCTCGACTCCTATGACTTGATCCTCGTACATTGCTTTTATTTATTGATTGTGGTTTCTTTAGTGCGGAACGACACATAGCACCAAAATGACCTAGTTTTCTACACTCATAGCACTTCTTACCTTGTGCAGGACAAACATTATCTTGGTGTGGGTAGTCTCCTCCACAATTGTAACATTTATTGTTGACAACCTCTGATGTGAGTCGTTGTGACTGCTTGAGTCTTGTTCCATGACTCCAGTTGTGATGTGGTTCTCGGCTCAATTTAATGTTAGGTTTGGCATGATATCTTCTACGATCATGGTGTACTCCCTGAACCTTACATACTTCTTGACTGTTAGTAACAGTGGCAGAACCGTTGTTGGCACTGCACTCCATGACACGAGCATCACGTGCAGCATCTCCATTCGACGAGCCATATCCAGTATCTTGGTAAGAGAACTTTCATCATCAACAAGTTCTAGAGCTCTTCGACGGAGACGTGTAGATGTGCATGTTTCAATTATTTGCTGTTTGATTTCTTTGTCAACATCAGCAAACTCACAATGGGTTGCTAAACCCTGCAGACGTGTATGGTATTGATCAACAGTTTCATTAGAGAGTTGTTTTGCTCTCCTGAAATGCAAAATTTCCATAGCAGTATTTTGCCTTGGTTTGAAATGCTCAGTTAATTTGGCCTTGGCAGTGTCATAATCTTTGGCACCACCAGTATCTTTCAGTGTATCAAAGATATCACAAACTCTATCACCTGCATAATGAAGCAGAAAGGCACGCTTTCTTTCAGCACTTTTGATGTCAGAAACTATCAACAAATTTTCAAACCTTTTAAGCCATTTGACCCACCTCTGTGACAGGTTTGTCTGGTCACAGTCAGGATCAAATGCAGGAAACTAAGGTATATTTGCCATTTTTACTGAATAAATTTAAACTTATCACTTAAAATGTTCCTCAGAATATATAACACTTACTGCACTGTATATGTTATTTAAGAATTCACTGTAATTACTTTAATTTTGCAAAGCACACAAGCATTTTAATGCAAAAGTTCACAACAGTGCACAACACAGCAGCAACTGACTTCTTACCTAGCCCTTGTGTACATGTGTTGTTACTCCAACTCACAGCAGCACAGCAGTTGTTAGCAGTTGGTACAACAGTTGTCAGCAGTTGGTACAGCAGTTGGTACAGCAGTTGGTTCACAGCGTGAAGAATTTTGTAGCACGGAGCGTCGTTTCGTAACCAAAACATTGGGTTTTGTACACTGTATCAAAGCGTCGTTTCGTACACAGCGTCGGCAGATTCCTCTCACAGCAACAATCAGCACAGCTTGGGTAGCACACAGCATTGGCCAGCACACAGCAACGGCCAGCACACAGCAACGATCAGCACACAGCAACAGTCAGCACACAGCATGGGGTTGCATAAAGCATCGGGTATGGTGCTCACAGAAAGCTTCTCCCTCCTCTGAGCGAGACAGCATGCTCCTTCCTTGTGTTTTGTTGAACAAAATACCTGCGTTCCCAGTTCATCCTCGTCGCCAGTGTGGTGTCTGTGTATAACTGAGATAGTCTTGGTAGTAAGGTTGATGTAAAGTCATTCCTGGTTACTGACTTTAATACTTAAATAATTACATGATAGAGTAGCTCCCAAGCTTGGCAGGCGTCCTGTGCGCTGTTGTTTACCTTCTCTCTCTAGTGGCGTCCAGCCGCCGCACATAGAAAACGGATGGTACCATTTTCTGTGAACATGACACTGCCGTCCACACACATTGGTCTCTCTGACAGTCCTGGACATAAGCTGCCCTGCAGCCTATTCTACTACTAAAGTGTTAATGTCCTATTGCCACATATATAAGTGAATATTATGGTCTACCTAGCCTACTCACACAAAGGAGTAATGGGAGGGAAAATGATCTACCTTAACATTCCTGGCTCACGACGCATGTCCCTTGATGGTGTGAGGTTCCCACGCTTCCTGAGTCGATCCTTGGCGATCCAGGAACATTCCCACAGGTCCTCAGGTGTCATGAAGCCTTCGCGTCGTCGCCGTTCCAATCCCTGAGATTCAGCTATCCCAATCCTGGTTCACCAATGGGCGCTGAGCTAATCGTTTTATTCACACACTCGTCCCTTCCACAAGGCGCTGCTCCTCGTCGTAGGAACGGTGTCGTCCCTCCAACACCCTCAGTGGATGTGACCCGGTCACAGATAGGTCTGCCCGCCACACCTTCCAGGCCCTCAACGTCTGGCGTCGCCGCCAACAATTTTCCAAGTTTGGCACTTCTCTGCTCACTCAGCTTGGTTCCTTTTTGCTTCCCAGAAGCGCGGGGCCTCCTATACATAAGGTGGGCTGCGATGGCTAGCTCTAATCCACTGAGAAAGGCCTGTAGAGCCTTCAATCCTCGAGAGCTGACCGAGATGCGTCCTATCGCTTCCACTGTCAGGCCAACTCTGACGTTGGCGCCGCCCGGGGCACTCGGTGACGTCACGGCGGGCTCTGATTGGTTGCCCGTGACCCAAGCCACCCAATCTGCACACGGCTAGCGTCCATTCCAAAACATCATATCTGCAGTAGGGGATACTCTTTCATTTATATCGGGGCACCAATTTCCCCTTACTTACAACTTATAATGTAACCTTTCTCCCTTAACTGGTGGCCGATCTGGTTGCCACACATACCAACAGACTTCCCTGTACCTCAGAGAAACAGGAGGGAGCGTCGATATGACTCTTAAAGCAGGCAAAAGAAATAGATAGGAGAGGGCACCGAAACATATGTTATAGTAGCCTGGTGTAGTGGCATGGTTTAGTGGTGTGTAGTAGCCTGGTGTAGTGGTGTGGTGTAGTAGCCTGGTGTAGTGGTGTGGTGTAGTAGCCTGGTGTAGTAGCAAGGTGTAGTAGCATGGTGTAGTGGCATGGTGTAGTGGCCTGGTGTAGTGGTGTGGTGTAGCAGCCTGGTGTAGTAGCCTGGTGTAGTAGCATGGTGTAGTGGCGTGGTGTAGTGGAGTGGTGTAGTAGCCTGGTATAGTGTCGTGGCATGGTGTAGTGGCGTGGTGTGGTGTCGTGGCATGGTGTAGTGGCGTGGTGTGGTGTAGTAGCCTGGTGTAGTGGCGTTATGTAGTAGCCTGGTGTAGTCTATTGTAGTGGTGTGGTGTAGTAGCCTGGTGTAGTTGCGTGGTGTAGTGGAATGTAATAGTCTGGAATAGTGGTGTGCTGAAGTACCATGGTGTAGTAGCCTGGAGTAGTGGCATGGTGTAGTGGCATGGTGTAATGTAGTGGCGTGGTATAGTGGCATGGTGTAGTAGCCTGCTGTAGTAGCCCCGGTGTAGTATCCTGGTGTTGTGGCATGGTGTAGTAGCCTGATGTAGTGATGTGGTGTAGTAGCCTGGTATAGTGGCGTGTAGTAGTGTAGTGTAGTGGTGTGCAGTGGCGTGGTGTAGTAGCCTGGTGTAGTTGCGTGGTGTAGTGGCATGGTGTAGTTGTGTGGTGTAGTAGTCTAGTGTAGTGGCATGGTGAAGTAGCCTGATGTAGTAGTCTGGTGTAGTGGTATGGTGTAGTAGCCTGGTGTAGTAGCGTGGTGTAGTAGCCTGGTGTAGTGGCATGGTGTAGTGGCCTTGTGTAGTGGTGTGCTGTAGTGGTGTGGTGTAGTAGCCTGGTGTAGTGGCATGGTGTCGTGGTGTGGTGTAGTGGCGTGGTATAGTGGTGTGGTGTAGTAGCCTGGTGTCGTGGCGTGGTGTAGTAGCCTGGTGTAGTAGTCTGGTGTAATGGTGTGTAGTAGCCTGGTGTAGTAGTGTGGTGTAGTAGCCTGGTGTAGTGGCATTGTGTAGTGGCATGTAGTAGCCTGGAATAGTGACATTCTGTATTACCATGGTGTAGTAGCCTGGTGTAGTGGCGTGGTATAGTGGCGTGGTGTAGTGTAGTGGCATGGTGTATGTTACCACCCTTAAGACTTAATAAGGTTCTTCTCTCCGCAGTGTAAAGAAATGATATTAAATCGGCCTTGCCAACATAAGTCTAGGGGGATATAGATACATCACTGCATAAAATGGAGAACAATATATTTACGCTAAGGGGGACTAACATAGCATTTAAATGGTAAATATATTAGCCAGAAATATTCTTTAGCATGCAATATCAAAAATAAAAATCCTTATCGAGCAATGAGCAATATCACCAGCACATGAAATACTTAGTTGGAGTATACACAATCATCTAACCAGAGAATTTGCCGAGTCTAGCTAAAATAAACGTAACCACGGACTTAACTTAAAACATGTCTCCTCTCGACCACATCTGCCCCGCCTCTGCCCAAATCCTGGCTTGCCAGTGCGGCGTCCACCACAATATCAACTAAACATCCACATAAACTATTGTGGAACTTCTACTAACAAAATGTAGTACTTAATCAAATCAACTCATTAATCTTAAGAGTATTTAATGTTGTTACATTACTCAATAGAATTTACTGGCAAACAATATTAAGCATTAATCAAGGTTAAACTATAAACTCTCGCTTGACAACAAATTCCCATGCTGGCCACATCCCAATCTGGTCAACCGTCCACACGGAGAAACGAACATGAAAATTCTAGCACCAAAAGCCTCATACAATATAATGCAACTCAGGCACACTACAGCATGCTACAATATATCATTCAAATATCTAATATCATACAACTGGAGACAATAAAGTATATAAGCATCAAGAGTAATGTTAGAATCCTAGTAAGATTCGTAACAGTGTAGTAGCCTGGTGTAGTACAGAGGTGTAGTAGCCTGGTGTAGTACAGAGGTGTAGTAGCCTGGTGTTGTGGCTAGGTGTAGTACAGAGGTGTAGTAGCCTGGTGTTGTGGCATGGTGTAGTAGCCTGGTGTTGTTGCGTGGTGAAGTAGATTGGTGTTGTGGCATGGTGTAGTAGCCTGGTGTTGTTGCGTGGTGAAGTAGCCTGGTGTGGTGGCGTGGTTAGTAGCCTGGTGTAGTAGCAAGGTGTAATAGCCTGGTATAGTGCTGTGTAGTAACCTGGTATAGTGGTGTGTAGCAGCATGGTGTAGTGGTGTGGTGTAGTAGTCTGGTGTAGTTGCGTGGTGTAGTGGCGTGTTGTAGTGGCGTGGTGTAGTGACGTGGTGTAGTAGCCTGGTGTAATAGCCTGGTGTAGTAGCATGGTGTAGTGATGTTGTGTAGTGATGTGGTGTAGTATCATGGTGTAGTAGCTTGTAGTGACACGGTATAGTAGCCTGGTGTAGTAGCGTGAAGTAGCCTGGTGTAGTGGCGTGTAGTAACCTGGTGTAGTGGCATGGTGTAGTAGCCTGGTGTAGTGGCATGGTGTAGTGGCATGGTTTAGTAGTCTGGTGTAGTGGCAATGTGAAGTGGCGTGGTGTAGTCGCCTGGTATAGTAGCGTGATGTAGTGACGTTTAGTGACATGGTGTAGAACAGTGCTGTAGTAGCCTGGTGTTTTGGCGTGGTGTAGTAACCTGGTGTAGTTGCGTGGTTAGTAGCCTGGTGTAGTAGCCTGGTGTAGTGGTGTGGTGTAGTGGCGTGGTGTACTAGCCTGGTATAGTGGCGTGTAGTAGCGTGGTGTAGTGGCGCGTAGTGGCGCGGTGTAGTAGCCTGGTGTAGTTGCATGGTGTAATGGCATGGTGTAGTGGCGTGGTGTAGTGACGTCGTGTAGTAGCCTGGTGTAATAGCCGAGAGTAGTAGTCTGGTGTAGTGGTGTGGTGTAGTAGCCTGGTGTAGTAGTGTGGTGTAGTGGCCTGGTGTAGTGAAGTGGTGTAGTGGCCTGGTATAGTGGCGTGGTGTAGTGGTGTGGTGTAGTAGCCTGGTGTAATAGCCTTGTGTAGTAGCCTGGTGTAGTGGCATTGTGTAGTAGCCTGGTGTAGTGGTGTGGTGTAGTAGCGTGTAGTAGCCTCATGTAGTGGCCTGGTGTAGTGGCCTGGTGTAGTTGCGTGGTGTAGTAGCCTGGTGTAGTAGCCTGGTGTAGTGGCGTAGTGTAGTAGCGTGGTGTAGTGATGTGGTGTAGTGATGTGGTGTAGTACCTTGAAGTGGCATTGTGTAGTAGCCTGGTGTAGTGGCCTGGTGTAGTGGTGTGGTGTAGTAGCGTGTAATAGCCTGGTGTAGTGGGGTATAGTAGCCTGGTGTAGTAGCCTGGTGTAGTGGTGTGGTGTAGTGGCGTTGTGTAGTAGCCTGGTGCAGTGGCGTAGTGTAGTAGTGTGGTAAAAACTCCAGGCAGTATATCTTCTTTTAATTGACTTCAGCAAATTAAAGTTATCTTATTTTTTCTTAGTAGGTAAGAAATTGAGTGGACTGTATGTACTTGTTAAAACTGCCTGAAATTAATCTCACACAAATTGGGGGGGACAATTTGTAGCTTAAACCACTTTGTAATGGCTCCTTCTCTGAGCCTGTAGTAAGGGCCTGCTAAAGCTGTGTCATGTTAGCATCTATGTGGGTGTGGCCCTGTGCCTCATGGTGCCAATGGCGGCTGTGGAGGCCTTCAAGGCTGGCAACAGCTAGGTACATGTACATAGTTCTACTGCTCAGCTACTTGCTGTTCCAAGTCACAATTTTACCTGTATGGGATGCAAAGAGTTAATATCTGTTCCCTGAACATATCAATACAGGTATAACATGGTATGTGAGGGCTGTAAAAATGGGGTACACGTACATGGTGTTGGTGTTGTTCATATATCATAACCGACTATACCCTTGGATATTAAGCAGTGCACTAGAATAATAAACAAATACTTGGTAAGCCGGATACATTCGTTGTTGTAGTTGTTGATAGGCTGTGTTGTTGGTTGTTGACACGTAAATAGGTGTCTAGGTGTTAAACCAACTCTGGAGCCATGTGCAGCGTAAGGCTGCGTTTGTTATTGTTTTCGTGTGTGCCTGGCGTCTGTAAGAGACGCTCAGCCTCCCTTGTTGTTCCAATATTTTTTCCACTTCTAAGTTAAATTTACGTTAACAAGGGAATCAAGCTATATTTTGGTGTTAATAATTATATTCAGTCTTATTGAACACTTTTTTATTCAATTTAGACATTAAACTGTTGTATGAACAGTGGTTTAATAATGTAAATACTGCGGCGACGTCGATGACGTCACGGAGTCTCCCATTCTCTAATTTTAAGAGGATACTGTTAAGGGAAGACTAAACTATTTGTGTATGAGTGTGTCGGTTTCCCGACATAATTCCGGGGGGGAAGAACACGGGTCGAAGTCCCGGTAAGGACTGCGATCACTTTATTCTTCTCCTTCAGAATTATAATGCTGCTTTAATTTGAGTTTACATTGTTGAGCTGCAGTCCTTTGGGGACGTATGTCCCGTACTGGCGTATCGGGTGCTGGAAGTCGCTGTACGTCTTCGTTCCTGGCCAGTTCTAAAGGAACTAATTTCTCTAAAGTTTTGAGAGTAGTGTTGCCTCGGCATTTTACTTTCACTATTCTCAAGATGCCCTGGCTGTCTGGATGAACAGAGACTATTTGACCTAAAGGCCACTCTGAGCGTGGTCCATCACTATCCACCAGAACTATGTCACCAGGGTTCAAGTTAATTCTGTTGTAGGGGTTGTTTGCCCCGTAATGATACTCTCTCAGAGCTGTAAGGTATTCTCGAGTCCATACGTCATTCCACCGACTTATCACCCTTGATAGATGTTTGAAACGTTGAACCAAATCACTCTCTTGGACATATGAAGGATCCTCTGGTTCCTCGTCCGTAAGGGACACAAGTGTTTTGAGAGGTCTACCATACATCAAATGAGATGGACTTAATGGTTCACGCTGCAAAACATCATCAGAGAGGTAGGTAAGTGGTCGGTTATTGACTCGTGCTTCTATCTCTATGACTACTGTTTGAAGCTCCTGCAGGTCAATCTTTTGGCGGTGTAGGGTTTTCCGTAGAGAACGTTTTACCGTACCAACCATGCGTTCATAGAAGCCTCCGTGCCATGGTGCTCTGGGAGGTATGAATTTCCAATGGCACTGCCGTTGATTTAGGGCTGTGCGTACCTTTGGATGTGTCCAGATTTTCCTCAGACATGCTTCTCCTGCCACTAAGTTGGACCCATTGTCTGAGATCATTAACTTAGGACAGGATCTACGTGAAGCAAACCTGCGGAAAGCCTGTAAGAATGCTTCGGCACTCAATCGGGAGTCACTTCTAGATGGACTGCCCTTGTTGTGGCACAAGTAAAAATGACAGATGTAAGCTTTTACTGGTTTCTTGTCTTTAGTGCCTG
>WNGS01073886.1:2970-13319 GCA_020271785.1 Procambarus virginalis | reverse complement strand
TACTTGGTTTGGTGATGGAATATATAACACACCACATTTCATGCAAGCTGTTAAGGTTCGTCTTTCCATGATGCGGAGCTCTATGGTGCGTGTGTAGCGAATGAAGGCTCACAGTGAACTAACGGCGCGTTTGTGTGTGAGGGGAGGTAAACAACCCGTCAAATGAGAACTGATTGATGGTTGACAGGTGTTGCCCAGCTGGCGGAAGTATGAACGCTGGCCTCCTTAACGGAACCACAGTGGTAAGAGAGGGCTGCTGGAATGAGCATCTCCCAGTCCACTCTAAAGACATCGAAAAGCGCTTAAGGTTAATGGTTCACTTCCGTTCTGCTGCCACTCCCATCACCTCCTACCCTCCGGTCTGTCTGTCTGTCTGTCTGTCTGTCTGTCTGTCTGTCTGTCTGTCTGTCTCTCCTACCCTCCTGTGCATAGCTCGAAGAATGGCCTAATGGATGTCAAAAACCACAAATGACTCTAAACACTCTCCAGCCATGGGGGAAGGTCCCTCACTCTCCCATCTTAACTCTCTGCTCCCTCTCAGGTACCGGGGATCCCCCTCCCTCCACATGTCTGCATACCACGCACATAGCTTCCATCCCCTACCCAACATGTCACTCTCTCAAGTGCTACCTAAACGGAAGCTGACAAAAACCACAAACCACAAATGGCTCTAAACACTCTCCAGCCAGAGGGGAAGCTCCCCTCACCCCTCCCTCACCCTCCCTCCCTCACCCTGTCCCTACCACATCAACATATGTTGGGCCTTCTAGAGCACTCACCTCATACTCTAGGCGCATAGCAATACTTAGTCTTTAATCAAAAACTATTATGTACGCACATGATTAAGTCTACGGAAAACAAACATACATATTCATTTACTCTTAACAACATATCCACATATCTCTTACTTTAGCACATACCACATAGCCCTACATACTCCCTACCCTCCAAACAACATGACCACAATCTTCCCTGACCACATACCCAAACACCGGACGCTCACACGTGTCCGACACGCCCCAACTTCCGGGAAAATCCCCTTACAACACTATGTGGCTAGACACCTGCGCACCACATGGCCATGGCGCGCGGTGCTCTAGTCGCAGGGGGGTCCACCTGGCTGAGGCCGTGCGGGGTTCTAGTCACAGGGGGGTCCACCTGGCAGATGGCGCGCGGGGTTCTAGTCACACTTTTCCCTACTGGTGCTGAGTGGTGCTGAGAGTGGTACTGAGAGTGGTGCTGAGAGTGATGCTGGGAGTGGTACTGAGGGGCTGGGAGTGGTGCTGAGAGTGGTGCTGGGAGTGGTGCTGGGAGTGGTGCTGAGAGTGGTGCTGAGAGTGGTACTCAGAGTGGTGCTGGGAGTGGTACTGAGTGTGGTACAGAGAGTGGTACTGTGAGTGGTGCTGAGAGTGGTACTGAGTGTGGTACTGAGTGGTGCTGAGAGTGGTGCTGAGAGTGGTGCTGAGAGTGGTGCTGAGAGTGGTACTGAGAGTGGTACTGAGTGGTGCTGAGAGTGGTGCTGAGAGTGGTGCTGAGAGTGGTGCTGAGAGTGGAACATAGAGTGGTACTGAGAGTGGTGCTGGGAGTGGTGCTGGGAGTGGTGCTGAGAGTGGTACTGAGAGTTGTGCTGAGAGTGGTGCTGAGAGTGGTGCTGAGAGTGGTGCTGAGAGTGGTGCTGAGGGAGGTGCTGAGAGTGGTACTGTGAGTGGTGCTGAGGAGGTGCTGAGAGAGGTGCTGAAAGTGGTCCTGTGAGTGGTGCTGGGAGTGGTACTGAGAGTGGTACTGAGAGTGGTGCTGAGAGTGGTGCTGAGAGTGGTGCTGAGAGTGGTGCTGGGAGTGGTACTGAGAGTGGTACTGAGAGTGGTGCTGGGAGTGGTACTGAGAGTGGTGCTGAGAGTGGTGCTGAAAGTGGTGCTGAGAGAGGTGCTGAAAGTGGTCCTGGGAGTGGTGCTGAGAGTGGTGCTGGGAGTGGTACTGAGAGTGGTGCTGGGAATGGTGCTGAGAGTGGTACTGAGGGTGGTGCTGAGAGTGGTGCTGAGAGTGGTGCTAGGAGTGGTGCTGAGAGTGGTAATGAGAGTGGTGCTGAGAGTGGTGCTGAGAGTGGTGCTGGGAGTGGTGCTGAGAGTGGTAATGAGAGTGGTGCTGAGAGTGGTGCTGGGAGTGGTGCTGAGAGTGGTGCTGGGAGTGGTGCTGAGAGTGGTGCTGGGAGTGGTGCTGAGAGTGGTAATGAGAGTGGTGCTGAGAGTGGTGCTGGGAGTGGTGCTGAGAGTGGTAATGAGAGTGGTGCTGAGAGTGGTGCTGAGAGTGGTGCTGAGAGTGGTAATGAGAGTGGTGCTGAGAGTGGTGCTGAGAGTGGAACTGAGAGTATTGCTGGGAGTGGTACTGAGAGTGGTGCTGGGAGTGGTGCTGGGAGTGGTACTGAGAGTGGTGCTGGGAGTGGTGCTGAGAGTGGTACTGAGAGTGGTGCTGAGAGTGGTGCTGAGAGTGGTGCTGGGAGTGGTGCTGGGAGTGGTACTGAGAGTGGTGCTGAGAGTGGTGCTGAGAGTGGTGCTGGGAGTGGTAATGAGAGTGGCGCTGAGAGTGGTGCTGAGAGTGGTACTGAGGGTGGTGCTGAGAGTGGTGCTGAGAGTGGTGCTGGGAGTGGTGCTGGGAGTGGTAATGAGAGTGGTGCTGGGAGTGGTGCTGAGAGTGGTGCTGGGAGTGGTAATGAGAGTGGTGCTGAGAGTGGTGCTGGGAGTGGTGCTGGGAGTGGTGCTGACAGTGGTGCTGAGAGTGGTTCTGTGAGTGGTACTGAGAGTGGTGCTGGGAGTGGTACTGTGAGTGGTGCAGGGAGTGGTGCTGGGAGTGGTGCTGGGAGTGGTGCTGGGAGTGGTGCTGAGAGTGGTGCTGAGTGGTGCTCATTCCCACAGAGGCTTCAAACCGATTTCCGTCCTATGGGCAGTTGTGGGCCCAAACCCATCCTTCAGGTGGAATGTACCCTTTACCCACCCAACAGGTGGTAGTGGACCCCGTACCCATCCTACACTTGGTAATTGACCCCATACAATCCTGTTTGCAGTAGTGTATAACAAATTCTGCTTTCAGACAACACTCAGCTCCCTTGTTTAACTCCCTAAACATGCTAAACATAATCTCACTCCACAAATTCTCTTGTGTCAGCTACATGTACAAAACCCTGTTCTTAAATGCAAATCCTGCTCTGAAACTCTCCCTGGACAGATGTAATAGGACCCATTATCACCACACCAGAAATAAATATCTCTTTGATATCCCCAGAGTCAAACTTAATCTGTGTAAACACTCTATGCAAATTAAGGGACCTAGTCTATGAAACTCACTCCCTATTGAATTGAAAAGCTGTCCAACTTTTACTCATTCAAAAACAATACTAAAAGTACCTAATTTCATCTTCATAGTTTTTACCTTTTGCTTTAAAATTGCACTGTATCTACTGCTACCCAATCTCCCAATTTTTATGTACCCAATCTGAACATCTTTATCATTGTGATCATTGCTGTCTTCTTATATGTACTGTCAATCTGCTGTATGGTGTCTATTAGTCTTGTTTAAATTACCAATCAAGCTGTCACTGTAATCAATCAGAGCTTTAATATACCAATGTGCTTTAATATACTTACTAATCTCTCTCATCTCATTTTTTTTTGTGCAATGTATTTGTTATCATTTTATTAATTCTGATAGAATTTACCTGCTTAAAATTATCTGTTAGATTAAGGACCTGCCCGAAACGCTGCGCGTACTACTAGCTTTACAAGAGTGTAAGTACTGTACTATGCTATGTATTCTCACACACCCAATGTACCTTCTTGTATATACATAAATAAATAAATAAATAAAGTGTACCATATAGACATTTCAGCGTAACATCGCTTTCTCTTGACGTTCCTACAATCCATTCTCTTGAGATTTTTAAAGCATACACTATTGTATATAATGATGATTGCCAAATTGCGTCACTCGCTTCGCGTTTTGGCTTGGCGTTTCACCTTCCAGGCTTCGCGATTCACCCTTAACGGGTACGTCGCCGGGGCGCATCCCATCCCACCATCGTCGTCGCCCCTATATCAACAACAACAACAACAACTATTATTATATGTAATAATATTTAGTGCTTGTTATAATTTACTGAGAACTACCAAGATTTCTCAAAACAAAACTACAAGCCTTCAATAGGATGTAGCTAATCCATAATATTCATATAACATGGACAATAGTAGGTAAATTTCACAACACATGTGAGACTGGAAAAATATAATTATCATTCAAATTGAACCAATCAGGACTATTCTGCTGTCTACAGCGATGGACGGGTACTGAGGCACGTAAATTGGTACGTGAGGAAGGGTTGGTACCTGGATAATAAATATAACTGAAAATCTACCACACAGGTACTATAAACATTAGCAACATAGGGACTTTAAGAATTTAGTCACATATGTGCTGTGTTATAGCGAGAACGGGTTGCAGATTTGTTAAACATGAACGGCCATTTGTAAAACCTTGTTGTGTGTAATTTATTAATTTATGTTCTTCAAAATGAAGGCGAATGGTATTTGCAATTATCGATTCAAGTAACTTTCCCGCAATAGACGTTAGGCTAATTGGCCGATAGTTTGACACAAGTGATCTATCTCCTTTCTTAAAAATTGGTACCACATTAGCTACCTACCATGACTCTGGCACTCTGCCTAGCTCTATTGATTTATTAAATATGGTAGACAGTGGCTCGGAAAGCTTCTCTTTGCATTCTCAAGCACCCTGGCAAACACTTCATCCGGCCCTGGGGATTTGTTTGGTTTTAGTTTTACTATTTGTTTAATTACATCCTCCCTGGTAACTGCTAAACTATTCAACCTGTCCTCGTCCCCACCCACATAGACTTGTTCGGCTGAAGGCATATTGTTAAGCTCCTCTTTAGTAAATACAGATATAAAATATTTATTAAAAATACTACTCATCTCCTCGTCATTATCCGTTATTTGACCTGTCTCAGTTTTTAATGGACCTATCCTTCCCTAGTCTTAGTTTGATGTAAGTGAAAAAACCCTTCAGGATTTGTCTTCGCTTGCCCTGCTATGCGAACTTCGTAGTTTCTTTTTGCTTTCCTTATCTATTTTTAACATTTCTAACCAGTTGTACAAATTCCTGTTCTAAACTGACTTCCCCATTCTTAATCCTTTTGTACCACGCTCTCTTTTTTACCTATAAGGTTCTTCATATCCTTTGTTATCTACTTTGGGTCATTAGTATTCGATCTATTCAATTTGTATGGAATACTACGTTCCTGTGCTTTGCTTAGAATATTCTTAAATAAGTTATATTTTGAGTCCACATCGAAATCCCTTTTTATGTCATCTATCGCTGGGTTCATGTCCCACTCCAAGACCGGCCCACCCCCAAAGCCCCCATGCCCCCATGACAATTGGAGCTCAAACTACACACCCTCTCACTGTGATTGCCTGAGCCTGACTGATATTCCTAGGACCTCTGTTATTTAAAATATATATAAATGATTTAGATTCAGGTTTGAGTAGCAACATTTGCAAATTTGCCGATGATACAAAAATCGGGAGGGAAGTAAATACCGAAAAAGACTCACTATCACTTCAAGGCGATCTAAATAAGGTTTTGAAATGGTCAAAATNGTGCCGAGAGTGGTGCTGGGAGTGGTGCTGCAAGTGGCACTGGGAGTGGTGCTGGGACTGGTGCTGCAAGTGGCACTGAGAGTAGTGCTGGGAGTGGCACTGAGAGTGGTGCTGCAAGTGGCACTGAGAGTGGTGATGCAAGTGGCACTGAGAGAGGTGCTGGGAGTGGTGCTGGGAGTGGTGCTGCAAGTGGCACTGGGAGTGGTGCTGGGAGTGGTGCTGCAAGTGGCACTGAGAGTGGTGCTGGGAGTGGCACTGAGAGTGGTGCTGCAAGTGGCACTGAGAGTGGTGCTGCAAGTGGCACTGGGAGTGGTGCTGCAAGTGGCACTGAGAGTGGCGCTGCAAGTGGCACTGAGAGTGGTGCTGGGAGTGGTGCTGGGAGTGGTGCTGGGAGTGGTGCTGGGTGGTGCTGAGAGTGGTGCTGGGAGTGGTGCTGAGAGTGGTGCTGGGAGTGGTGCTGCAAGTGGCACTGGGAGTGGTGCTGGGAGTGGTGCTGCAAGAGGCACTGAAAGTGGTGCTGGGAGTGGCACTGAGAGTGATGCTGCAAGTGGCACTGAGAGTGGTGCTGGGAGTGGTGCTGCAAGTGGCACTGAGAGTGGTGCTGGGAGTGGCACTGAGAGTGGTGCTGGGAGTGGTGCTGCAAGTGGCACTGAGAGTGGTGCTGGGAGTGGTGCTGAGAGTGGTGCTGAGAGTGGTGCTGGGAGTGGCACTGAGAGTGGTGCTGAGAGTGGTGCTGAGTGGTGCTGGGAGTGGTGCTGCAAGTGGCACTGAGAGTGGTGCTGGGAGTGGTGCTGAGAGTGGTGCTGGGAGTTGTGCTGGGAGTGGCACTGAGAGTGGTGCTGAGAGTGGTGCTGAGAGTGGTGCTGGGAGTGGTGCTGGGAGTGGTGCTGAGAGTGGTGCTGAGAGTGGTGCTGAGAGTGGTGCTGGGAGTGGTGCTGGGAGTGGTGCTGAGAGTGGTGCTGAGAGTGGTGCTGGGAGTGGTGCTGGGAGTGGTGCTGAGAGTGGTGCTGCAAGTGGCACTGGGAGTGGTGCTGCAAGTGGCACTGAGAGTGGTGCTGAGAGTGGTGCTAGGATTGGTGCCGAGAGTGGTGCTGGGAGTGGTGCTGCAAGTGGCACTGGGAGTGGTGCTGGGAGTGGTGCTGCAAGTGGCACTGAGAGTAGTGCTGGGAGTGGCACTGAGAGTGGTGCTGCAAGTGGCACTGAGAGTGATGCTGCAAGTGGCACTGAGAGTGGTGCTGGGAGTGGTGCTGGGAGTGGTGCTGGGAGTGGTGCTGCAAGTGGCACTGGGAGTGGTGCTGCAAGTGGCACTGAGAGTGGTGCTGGGAGTGGCACTGAGAGTGGTGCTGCAAGTGGCACTGAGAGTGGTGCTGGGAGTGGTGCTGCAAGTGGCACTGGGAGTGGTGCTGCAAGTGGCACTGAGAGTGGCGCTGCAAGTGGCACTGAGAGTGGTGCTGGGAGTGGTGCTGGGAGTGGTGCTGAGAGTGGTGCTGGGAGTGGTGCTGAGAGTGGTGCTGGGAGTGGTGCTGCAAGTGGCACTGGGAGTGGTGCTGGGAGTGGTGCTGCAAGAGGCACTGAGTGGTGCTGGGAGTGGCACTGAGAGTGATGCTGCAAGTGGCACTGAGAGTGGTGCTGGGAGTGGTGCTGCAAGTGGCACTGGGAGTGGTGCTGGGAGTGGTGCTGCAAGTGGCACTGAGAGTGGTGCTGCAAGTGGCACTGAGAGTGGTGCTGAGAGTGGTGCTGGGAGTGGTGCTGGAGTGGTGCTGGGAGTGGTGCTGGGAGTGGTGCTGAGAGTGGTGCTGGGAGTGGTGCTGAGAGTGGTGCTGGGAGTGGTGCTGCAAGTGGCACTGGGAGTGGTGCTGGGAGTGGTGCTGCAAGTGGCACTGAGAGTGGTGTTGGGAGTGGCACTGAGAGTGGTGCTGCAAGTGGCACTGAGAGTGGTGCTGGGAGTGGTGCTGCAAGTGGCACTGGGAGTGGTGCTGGGAGTGGTGCTGCAAGTGGCACTGCAAGTGGCACTGAGAGTGGTGCTGAGAGTGGTGCTGGGAGTGGTGCTGGGAGTGGTGCTGGGAGTGGTGCTGAGAGTGGTGCTGGGAGTGGTGCTGGGAGTGGTGCTGGGAGTGGTGCTGAGAGTGGTGCTGGGAGTGGTGCTAAGAGTGGTGCTGAGAGTGGTGCTGGTAGTGGTGCTGAGTGTGGTGCTGGGAGTGGTGCTAGGAGTGGTGCTGGGAGTGGTGCTGGTAGTGGTGCTGGGAGTGGTGCTGGGAGTGGTGCTGGTAGTGGTGCTGCAAGTGGCACTGAGAGTGGTGCTGGGAGTTTTGCTGAGAGTGGTGCTGGGAGTGGTGCAGAGAGTGGTGCTGGGGGTGGTGCTGGGAGTGGTGCTGAGAGTGGTGCTGAGAGTGGTGCAGGGAGTGGTGCTGGGAGTGGTGCTGAGAGTGGTGCTGGGAGTGGTGCTGGGAGTGGTGCTGAGAGTGGTGCTGAGAGTGGTGCTGGTAGTGGTGCTGAAAGTGGTGCTGGGAGTGGTGCTGGGAGTGGTGCTGGGAGTGGTGCTGGTAGTGGTGCTGCAAGTGGCACTGAGAGTGGAGCTGGGAGTGGTGCTGAGAGTGGTGCTGGGAGTGGTGCAGAAAGTGGTGCTGGGAGTGGTGCTGGGAGTGGTGCTGGGAGTGGTGCTGGGAGTGGTGCTGAAAGTGGTGCTTGGAGTTGTGCTGGGAGTGGTGCTGGTAGTGGTGCTGAGTGTGGTGCTGGGAGTGGTGCTGGGAGTGGTGCTGGGAGTGGTGCTGCGAGTGGTGCTGGTAGTGGTGCTGGGAGTGGTGCTGAGAGTGGTGCTAGGAGTGGTGCTGAGAGTGGTGCTGGAGTGGTGCTGCAAGTGGCACTGAGAGAGGTGCTGGGAGTGGTGCTGGGAGTGGTGCTGCAAGTGGCACTGGGAGTGGTGCTGGGAGTGGTGCTGCAAGTGGCACTGAGAGTGGTGCTGGGAGTGGCACTGAGAGTGGTGCTGCAAGTGGCACTGAGAGTGGTGCTGCAAGTGGCACTGGGAGTGGTGCTGCAAGTGGCACTGAGAGTGGCGCTGCAAGTGGCACTGAGAGTGGTGCTGGGAGTGGTGCTGGGAGTGGTGCTGGGAGTGGTGCTGGGTGGTGCTGAGAGTGGTGCTGGGAGTGGTGCTGAGAGTGGTGCTGGGAGTGGTGCTGCAAGTGGCACTGGGAGTGGTGCTGGGAGTGGTGCTGCAAGAGGCACTGAAAGTGGTGCTGGGAGTGGCACTGAGAGTGATGCTGCAAGTGGCACTGAGAGTGGTGCTGGGAGTGGTGCTGCAAGTGGCACTGAGAGTGGTGCTGGGAGTGGCACTGAGAGTGGTGCTGGGAGTGGTGCTGCAAGTGGCACTGAGAGTGGTGCTGGGAGTGGTGCTGAGAGTGGTGCTGAGAGTGGTGCTGGGAGTGGCACTGAGAGTGGTGCTGAGAGTGGTGCTGAGTGGTGCTGGGAGTGGTGCTGCAAGTGGCACTGAGAGTGGTGCTGGGAGTGGTGCTGAGAGTGGTGCTGGGAGTTGTGCTGGAGTGGCACTGAGAGTGGTGCTGAGAGTGGTGCTGAGAGTGGTGCTGGGAGTGGTGCTGGGAGTGGTGCTGAGAGTGGTGCTGAGAGTGGTGCTGAGAGTGGTGCTGGGAGTGGTGCTGGGAGTGGTGCTGAGAGTGGTGCTGAGAGTGGTGCTGGGAGTGGTGCTGGGAGTGGTGCTGAGAGTGGTGCTGCAAGTGGCACTGGGAGTGGTGCTGCAAGTGGCACTGAGAGTGGTGCTGAGAGTGGTGCTAGGATTGGTGCCGAGAGTGGTGCTGGGAGTGGTGCTGCAAGTGGCACTGGGAGTGGTGCTGGGACTGGTGCTGCAAGTGGCACTGAGAGTAGTGCTGGGAGTGGCACTGAGAGTGGTGCTGCAAGTGGCACTGAGAGTGATGCTGCAAGTGGCACTGAGAGTGGTGCTGGGAGTGGTGCTGGGAGTGGTGCTGGGAGTGGTGCTGCAAGTGGGCACTGGGAGTGGTGCTGCAAGTGGCACTGAGAGTGGTGCTGGGAGTGGCACTGAGAGTGGTGCTGCAAGTGGCACTGAGAGTGGTGCTGGGAGTGGTGCTGCAAGTGGCACTGGGAGTGGTGCTGCAAGTGGCACTGAGAGTGGCGCTGCAAGTGGCACTGAGAGTGGTGCTGGGAGTGGTGCTGGGAGTGGTGCTGAGAGTGGTGCTGGGAGTGGTGCTGAGAGTGGTGCTGGGAGTGGTGCTGCAAGTGGCACTGGGAGTGGTGCTGGGAGTGGTGCTGCAAGAGGCACTGAGTGGTGCTGGGAGTGGCACTGAGAGTGATGCTGCAAGTGGCACTGAGAGTGGTGCTGGGAGTGGTGCTGCAAGTGGCACTGGGAGTGGTGCTGGGAGTGGTGCTGCAAGTGGCACTGAGAGTGGTGCTGCAAGTGGCACTGAGAGTGGTGCTGAGAGTGGTGCTGGGAGTGGTGCTGGGAGTGGTGCTGGGAGTGGTGCTGGGAGTGGTGCTGAGAGTGGTGCTGGGAGTGGTGCTGAGAGTGGTGCTGGGAGTGGTGCTGCAAGTGGCACTGGGAGTGGTGCTGGGAGTGGTGCTGCAAGTGGCACTGAGAGTGGTGTTGGGAGTGGCACTGAGAGTGGTGCTGCAAGTGGCACTGAGAGTGGTGCTGGGAGTGGTGCTGCAAGTGGCACT